>DWEC01002555.1:0-11567 GCA_018245735.1 Microceris miodesmiata
TTATTAATTTTGAAGAAATAGCTTCAAAAGAAACCGGCAGCCGCTTTGGCTGATTTAAAATGGCGAAAAGACACGAACGACGGGTGCGTTAGTTTTAAATTGTTAATTAATTTTAATGGGAAATGTTTTTTTTAGAAAACTGGATATACGTAATAAAACCATAACATCCCGTCTGTAATTTCCGAAGAGGTAGGCAGAGGAGTGTAGTACATTCCCACGTTACACCAGGTACGTTTACGTGCCCATGGAATAAGTGGTAAGCCTATTGCCATATACCGAGCACATATCTAAACTCTGGGTCATTAGTAGAAATTCTAAATTAGAAAAATCCAATAGCACCCAACTCGGGATTTGAATCCAGGACCTCCCGATTGAGTCGCGCTTGCAACCACTCGACCAACGAGGCAGTGAAATAATATAAAAGAGGAAATACATATTATAAAGAAATTTAACGTTAAACATAATGCATTATTGATATGAAATAAAATAGTGTTCAGTTAGTCTATAATGGCATAATCCCAAGGTACTTTAATGTAGCAGATACGAGTATGCCAATAATATTAATGTTGCTTAGTATCAAAGTCAGATGTTAGGTGTTATAGATCATGTGTGACTAGGTACGCTTGTATCGTAAAATATTATTGAATAATACAATACACACTTACAAGTACTTCTATTGATAAAATACCATTAATGCTTCGACATAGGTATCTTGTGGTTTTGTAGTGCGCTGTACTTACCAATATGCCGTACGTACCTGGCCGTGAAACCTTGGACATGTAAAATCTTCATCTGCTTTATAATCGTTGTTTTCCCGCTCTCACCAGCTCCCAGTAGAAGCAATTTGACTGCCTGTAGAAAGTTATATGAAAGATCTCATTTGACTGGCTCGTTTATTCAGTTGTTAGGGCCTCGCTGATTAAAAGAGGGTCGCGGTTTTGGTTCCCAGGATAAATGTGTAATAAACGAAAGTATTAGTTTTGTGTCTGGGTATTTATATAAACAATATCTATGTATCTTTACTAATTATCACCCTGTATGTCTAGTATAACAGCCGTCTGCTTACCATAATACAGGCTCTCTTAAGTCTACTTTGGGCTGAGGTTGCCACATGCGGGGAAAAATTTGGGTCCTTTCTCGATTGAATTGTGTCTAATGCGTTTTGGATTTTATTCACATTTTAGACGAGTCCCAGCATTTTTATAACTTCTGGTGAAGAAAACTTACATCATTATAAGACCTAATCCATAGTTTGATGTCCCTATCTATCTGTTTGGATCGATCGTGGTCTTCGTCTTGTCCCTTTGTGCACGATAGGAAACGCATAATCTTCGCTGTAATAAAAAAGAGAATAAATGAATGGTTATAACACCTAGTAATAAGGCGTGCTAATGGGAGCAATAAACATTCCGTAAAAAACCTTCATATTAGTACTAATAATTTAGGTGGTAATAATAATAATATTCCCAACCCGAACTTGGCCAGCGTGGCAGACTATGGCCTTAACACTCTCATTATGATAGGGGACCCTTATTCCAACCGTGGAATGATAAAGAGGTCGATTATTGTTTATTTTTAATAATAATATTAATATCTAAGTGTGTACTCGGTGGATTCGTCCAAAAAACCTTTCAGATGTTTATAATAATCAAAGTGAAGATGGTCTAAGCGTACATACCTAGTTAAAAGTAGCTGTAATAGATAAACACGTACTTATCCGGCTGCCGGGTAGACAGACGCGCCGATGTAGACGAGTGTAAGTAGCATAAGGATGTTTTTCAATATAATCATACCTACTTGTTGTGAGATACACTAGGCGCCCCCTGCACCGGCCATCATCAATTAATACGTCTATGCTTATATAGCCTGTTAACACCGGTCAATCCGACTAGCTCGGGATAGGGTAAAATTCTTATCGATTGTATTCCGAACTTCCCTATAAATGCCTAAGCTTTGTCTTACTTGCCTCTATGCCCAATTCCTACACCAATAACATAATAATAATAAACTGTTCTTTCCGTTACATATGTACATCAAAATAATAATAATTTAACAAGCCAAGGGCCAGTGAGATATCTGTGTCGATAAGTATACCTACATATAGCGAAAATATTAAGCAAGATTTAATCATTCAATATTTCCAAAAGTAAGTATGAAGAGAGTTTCGAATTTAGAAAAGGCACATTAGATATCGATCTGGACAAAGATATTTTGGCATTCGGTGCTGTCTACCTACCATGCAAGGACGTGACGATATAATAACAATATTAACTTCAAGCATTACTGAAAAACTCAAGTATCTATGACAATAAAATTTGCTATGCACCGTTCAAATACCACAGTCTCTGTTTTACAAAACATTTAATATTTGAGCACTATAGGTACAGTCAGTAGCAATAAGCGCGTAAAAATATTTTCAACAACGACACTGTTCAAAAATTCTTGTCGGTACTGTAATTTTACGTCAACGTCTGGTTTTCCGATATCTATTTGCTTGGAATGTTTGATGTTGTGTAACAATAATATAATTTATTAATTACCTTATAATTGTATCCCAAAATAGCTCGCGAAATCTGTGCTCGGACATCGACTGGCTCGCTTCCATAAATTTTATCGACCTTATCGTATCTTCGTCCGATTATTGTTGATAAATTATTACGTGCTCGTCTTTTCATTAGCCAGATTCTTACTAATCGCTGTAAATCAGAATTCTTATGTTATTATTATATACAACAAATACTGTTTGAGAAACAGTTGAACGGCCCGTCGGTCTAATGCTTAGCGAAGCAGAATGCGTTCCAATCCCACCCAGGACGTCCGATGAGTATACTATATTTATATGTATATATGTATTTTATCATCGGTTTGTTTGCCTCAGAACAGGAACTGCCTGCCTTGTAATCAAGATAGATCAAGATAAATATCTTGATACATCAAGATATTTATTATTATTATTTAATAACATATGAAATAATATGCTTGTAAGCTTAAATTGTACAAATGTTGGAAATTAAGAAATGCCAAGCAATGCCGTGTGCTAGGCACAACCAAGGAACCATTTATTTGTAAAATTATTAATCAACGCTGACTATGAATAGCGCCTGAATAACAGAATAAGAGTAATGAAACGACAACACTGGTATGGTCGACATTGACAGAAGAATTTACGGTATTTTCAAAGCTAAGTGACGCAAAACTCAAAGAAGGGATATTCGTATTACATTGATGATAGACCCGAATTTTGATAAAAAGCTTACTGACAAGGAATTTGATGCCTGGTTATCACTGAATGCAGCTGTAAAAGGGTTTTTAGGGAACCATAGAGCCAAAAATGCGGAACATTTAGTAAATAACATGTTAAAAGCGTACGAAAAGTTGGGTTGTAGAATGTCATTAAAAAATCACTTTCTTCATTCCCACTTTTCTTTCTTTTCATCTAATCTTGGTGTTGTCAGTGATGGAACAGGGTGGTGGTGGCTTCTTTACATCTTGGTGGAACAGGGTGGTGGCTTCTTTACATCTTGGTGGAATCTCTCAAGGTTCCACCAAGGTGTAAAGAAGCTTAAAGAACGATTTCAAGGTCGTTGAGACACAAATATGCTAGGCGAAAACTGTTGGCGTCTAAAACGAGAAGATCCTTCAAAACACAAAAGACAACGTTGAAATTTAAAGGCATTCTGGGTTTAAATTTTATGAACTGATTGTTCTTCTTTGTTAAACCTACTTAAATGATAAAAAAATCACTCAAATGATGTAAAACAAATCTGGAAAATTTTATAAGATTTCTTTCAATTATGTTTTATTCTTTCAATATTTAGTATAATTTGGCACCACATCCTTACGGAAAAAAATCAAAACGTGCGGCACTCGGAGACTGCCGCGGTAAAGCTATTGCATAGGTAGCATTTTTTATCAACATGCAATTACAATTATTTATGCAGTATTTTTTTTTGATATTATATCAAGTTTTGTCTTTAATATTACCTAATTCAAGGTTTTTCTTTGGTATTAATTCAAGTTACACTTTTTGAGCGTGGTGACCGATAAGAAAACAAATTTGTTTATTTTATTGAATAAATGAGAAGTTAATAATAATCGAATCATTATAATTCCACTGTTGGAATATGGGTCTCCTCGCATATTGAGAGGGTTAAGGCCACAGTCTGCCACGCTGGCCAAGTGCAGGTTGGCAGACTCTATACACCTTAGATTTTTTTTTTATAAACTCTAGTGTGCAGGTTTCCTCACGATGTTTTCCTTCACCGTTAGTGATATTTAAATTTAAAACGCACTTTGTAAAGAAGTGCGCGCCATGGATTTGAACTCTGCACCCTCAGTGAGGGGCTGAATTCTTAACCACTAGGCTATCACTGCTTATTTAGTTTAGTTTATTTATTTTTATTTAGTTACTATAAGACATGAATATAGAAACTGATAATAATTAAGTGTCCTCGTTGCGCAGGGGCCATGCTAATCTTCTCTGTATGTAAGCGATGCGAATAAGTAGGGAAACATGACATTTCAAAGCGGGTACTTAATTATTTTTTTCATTTGTAACGCAGTGTACTTTATAAGTGTCTTCAGTGTTATCCACAATCGAAGCATTTATCTACGCCATTGTCGAATCGGAGCGAAGGAGGTCGCGCAGTGACTTTTTGCAATGATATGGTTGCGCGTTTCGTGAACGTGTGACTACATCGCTTCTTCTGGCTTAAGTCGCGTTTGCAACGAGCGATAGTCCGATATCGCTGCAGCAATCTCTTGCAAAGCACGATCGTATCGGACATTAATTAACAAAAGTATGAAAAACAATAATTCTTTAATCGCACTAGAAGTTAATTAATTGCCTTTATTTATTAACAGCATTCTAATTTTCTGATATAAATAAAACACACAATAGTTACGTCATTTATTTATTGAATACACAAATACTTCTACTAATTTTTCTACTTCATGCAACACTTACCTCGATTTATAACTATTGTATTATCGGTATAAAATGTTACAAAATATCGCATTTATTTCAATACTCCGTACTGCAACTCGCTTGGGAGGTACTGTTGTTAAGCTATTGAAGTTACACAATCACAAACATGTGCTTACGTAGTTAAACTAAAAAAACAATTCAAAGAAAATCTATACCATTTCTTAATTACTGAAAGAAAAAAAAATATCGGAATTGCCATAACATTATTTTCAATACACGCTATGTATTTAAAACAAACTACTGAAATACAAACGATTTAAAAATTATATGGTATCAATGATTTAGCAAAAACCGAACATTGTTAAAATCTAATGAAAAAAAAAACAACCTCGACAGCGCAATGACATTATCAACTTATAATTGCACAAAATAATGGGGTATCGAATACCGTAAACACTAAATAATAATAATAATAACATTCATTATTAACAGATTTAACATACTATGGAAATGAATATGGGTATTACTTGTATGTGGGCCGCAGCTCTGTGGTTGGTTACGATGGTTACGGTTAAAAGAACCATAATAAGAAAGTACTATTTACACAACTATATAGCCGTGTTTATCGTACAAGTACCGTGTAGCCCTTATATAGGTATAACGACATGGAAGCCACGTAAGACACAAACTTCATACAAGTATTCTTTATACTAATACGAGTTCTCTTAAAGTTGATTTACTTAGCAAACGATTAATAAAAAATAAAAACGTACAATAGACAATCCATCTTCTTTTCATAGACAACGTACAACAATGTGCAATGGCAACAGAATAACGAATTTCTAACACTCAATACATCAAGCAAAGCATTATTTCACCCGTTATTGGTTGTCTCAGAGCTCAAATCATAAAGCCGACAACTATACGACATTAAAACTTAAAAAATTTACTACTAGGCACTTGCAAGGAATGCGCTCATCCTTCCTCCATCTGACTCCGTCTACCAGTATACTTAATGCTTACTCTTACATGCGTCAGTACCTTGCTATTACGTCATCACAGCGAGGTGCCCAGTTGATTTCTGTAAATTATACAACGCATGTACAATAACTTGACACCTGCATGGTATATGTACAAATTTCGATTGTTAAAATCACATTTTTTTTATGCAGTTAGACTGATGTTAACAATGTTTTAAAATCTATTACATCATCTGATAAATGGTTTCCGTTCGCACTGTAAAAACATGTCTGTGACGTAATTGTGCAAGTATCAAGTAATCGCGCACGGGCTGTAGAAAAGACTTACATTTCGTCACTTAAATGGCGCTAGTGATTGGTCCAAAGTATTAAACATTAATACAATTGTCTTTGTATATGTCCTTATTTATGACTTTACTATTATGGATAATGATCTTTATAATATTTATCACCACACTATTGGTACATATACATTAATATATTAAAATATATTAAATATCTAACAACGATAATAAAGACTTATAAGGCACATCGAATTTCATACAACTTTGCTTTACATGTCCTAATAATAAAAAATAATAATAATTGACCCATTATAATTCCACTTTTGGAATCTGGGTCTTCCCTCATATTGGGAGAGATATAGGCCATAGTCTGCCACGCTGGCCAAGAGTGGGTTGGCAAACTTCACAGAACGATGTTCAACACTTGATGTTGTGTGGGGTTAATTTTCTATTTTAGACTTGGAGATTTATAATATGCATATCTCGGAGAAATAAGTCATAAAACAGAATGTAAAATTGTGGACATTGGGTGTTTACAGAGCATAATATTATAAAATTCCAAAAATGCCATACATTTTGTTTTGTTACAAGTCTAGGTGTGGAAATTGCAGACTTTATTGAAATAGAGTGCAAGTGTCTCTGTGTTGCAGGAACCACTCAGCACCAGCCGGCCATCCTGCATACCAGTTGTCTACAATGTGGACATTTTTCTATCTCTGCTCTGCCTCCTTCGCAAGGTCTTTATTTAATACATAGCCATTTAGTAATAAATAAAATTACTAAACCAGTAAAAATTAGTATGATAACAATGAGTGATCAATAGCTAGGAAGATTCATTAGTGAAATGTTTCACAAATCTCAAACCCTTCCTTATTATTGTTGACGTAACCACAAATATCAATAGATTTGCTATGCAATCAAAGCTGCATAGCTTTAAAATATCCATAAAGGATTAATAGCTGAATCTTTAATGCTCATTATGAGGTGTGAGTGTTTATTAAGAGTTTGAATATTATATCAGGTGGAAATATAACTTTGTCTATTAAAAGACAAAAATATTTTGATGTCATCATATTGGCAACTATTAGTCCAATACTGGAAATAGGTTTTTTATCTAGGCCTTCCTCACTGATGTATATGTTGTCCCATCAAATTGACTTTCATCTTATATTATTACAGTATACCCTAAACAACCGTAAACAATAGCATACATTATTATTAATAATAAACTTCTATGTATTAAAAATACAATAAGTGAGATGAAGCATTAGTCTGGTTAGATACTTAAACTAAAGTGGCCCCCATTTCTTAACAATAAATGAACTATTTATAAGGCTTCAACTGTTATTACTGTAAAAGTATAGCAAGTATTACAAATCCAGGAACAAAAGGGCACTTTGCCAGTGTATCATATTGGAATAAAGAGTATTGATTAAGCACATGGAATAGTGGCATAGAGTTCCATGTCTCAGCTGATATAAAAGCAGACTGTCTAAGGTAATATGACACAACTCTCTCATCTCAGGTTGTAAGGATTGTCCTCTAAACATAGATATTCAGGCTGTGTACACACCACTATATAATTGCTGGACAATGACGGCACACAGTGATATTTTAAGCAATAGAATGCTCAGCTTGGCTAAGCACTAGAAGTCAAACACCACTGCTAACCATATCATTGCATTTCATATAACATATTATATACTAAGAGATACATATATTTGACTGTCATATCGGGAACCATAAAATCAATCTGATATCGATATGGCTATCTATAATCATGTATTTATATATTTCTTGCTAGGTACAGTCATTTTGTCACACTGGTAGATGAATTATACATCAAATTAATTAAAGAGAAATGGTCAGATTGACATATTAAAAAAAAACAGGTGATTTAACAGTCAACCTGCCCCAGTTAAATGTAAGAGTTTATCTGCCACCTGGTGACACTATAAATGGGCTTTGCCCAGTTTGGAATCTCATGTTTGATGTTCAATAAAATTTTAATAACAAAAAGAAAACTAATCCTCTCTCAATATAATTACAACATAAAACATAGAGCCAATATTGTCTCAATGGAGTCCATGAGACATTGTTGTAGCAAGTCATTTTAAACTCAAAGTTATGTCAAGTTCCAACATGAGCCTGACTTTTAACAGTTAATAATGCAATATCCAGTCTGGATTCACAGCAGATATTTATGACAGTCACCTTAAGTCAGCACCTTGCTGATTTTAGTGATGTTTGGATGACTGTCAACCCTAGGCAGCCCTGCAGGCTGTTGGAACTTGTTCTCGTGTGGTCCAACCAAGGCTCGAACTGTCCATTGTTTATGGCCAAGGTGTTTACCAGATTTTTAAAATTCCAATCCGAGTCCACAGTGGGTGTACAGCTACCGTCAGTTCCCTGTGGGACTGAGCAGCAGCACGTTGTCCTCGATCCGCTCCAGGGTGTAGGTGGAGTTGTCTGGCAGGTGGCGCACCACGTCGTCGGTCAGGTACACCCGCGCACCGTTGGGCCCAGACACCACTATTGTATCGCAATCCTTTAAGTAATAATTTATAATTGTAGTATTCATTATATTATAGTCAATTCTTTTTAGTCAACGTCTTCATCGCCAATTCATAAATCACATTTAAAACTTCAAACCTTTTTATAATTTAGCTTATTTACACATTATTATTACTGAAATACTAATCGACCTTTCTGTTATAGTGATTTGAAAATATTGAATTGTACACTGGTACAGAATTTTTAGGCTAATAAACCAATTGGATAAATCAATAGGGGGAAGTATTTGTATTTAGTAGTTGTAGAGACAAGTAAGATAATGAGTAGTAGTAATGAGTTGAGTGGAGAGTGGACCTTGAGGGTGGCGCCGTGCAGCGCGGCGAAGGGCGCGAGACGGGCGCGCAGCTCGGGCGCGCGCGCCGCGTGCAGGTAGAGCGCGCAGTGCGCGCCGCCCGCCCCGCCCGCCGCGCCCGCGCCGCGCACGTACAGCGTCAGCCGCGGCTCGATGCGTCTGCCCGAGTACGGACGGATGTCACGCGTTACCCATCATCGTATATACACATATTAACTATACAACATTATTACATATTATTCACCACAACTCACTTGGCGTGCAGAGCGTTGTATAGGCGAATCCCGTCGGCGAGGCCGCATATCTGGATGATGTCGTCGCGAGACAATCTGTCACAATAACATATCCATATAAATAAAATACTACATTTTCAACAAGCTCTATCGTCTATAACAAAAAACATATAAATTTTATTAGCATGATTCATTTTTTGAGAAGGCATTTTTTTATATTTTTATGGATAGAGCAATGTAATGATACATTTAAATATGTAGTGCATAGTGTTGAGAAAATTATATATACCTCAGCAGGTCCGCTCCGGAGAAGTTGGTAAAGGTCGCGGCATGCTGGCCAAAGCGTTGTTGCGACAGCCACACCTGGGTCTCTGGTGCTGTGGCCTCTTTACACAGACCATTGTTCTGTTGAAAACATTCATGGTTGAATCAGCTGCATTTAATTTCGTCTGCAGTTCTAAATGACCTGTGTTTGAATCCGTACAAATCAATTTATGAGGTCTCTTGGTTTGCCAATTAGGGTTCGCATTGTCATGAAGGTTAATTATGTAGTCACTTAGCTCATAACGAATTGATACTATTATCAAATCCAGTTAGACATGTGTTAATATAAAAGCCTTGATGTGTCTGTACAGTGTATTTTTTTTAATGTTTTAAAACATGGATGACAATCATAAAATTATGCAGTAGCTGACACATGGAATACGGTGGCGTATGCTATAGTCGCCAGAAAGGTAAAAATAAACCATGTAAGTATACAAAATTATGATATAGTATGTAAAGATTAGTAGTACAGGGTGGGAAAAGAAATAACTATTTCTGGCCCTAATTTAATCATCAACCACTTCACAACACTTCAAACATAGTTAACGGCAGATATAGATGCACCATGCTTCAGCCTAAGGTGTATCTTATATCACATATTGCGAAGCAAAAGAATAAAGCATATGTTATGAGTATTATCGGGCAGAAATTATTAGCGTACCATATCCGGTTCTTCGGCTGGTTGTGGCAGGTCCGGTAGGATAGCGCCGGGCGAGTGGCAGGGCGGGGTGGCCACCTTGACATCGCCCCCACTGCACACAGATAATCACAATTTTTACATATTGATGATTCTTCATGCATAAATAATATGCCATGCCTAAAATGTATCTAATACAGAATGCAACACTTACTCTTCACAATACAAAGGCTTCATCTGGTTGGATGAAGAAAGTATGGCTGAAAAAAAAACCAAATAAAACTTAAGAAAACCCTCTAGGTCCTACAAGTTAGTTAAGTATTACATTGAGCAGAATTTGACTTTGTAACTGGCAACACTGTAACTTTATCGCCTGTTTACACAAGCATACCACGCGTACTCACAATAAAACATTTTCCAAGCAATAAAATCGTTGTACAATGCAAACATTATATGGCTTCAACAAGTCTGTCGTACATCGCTAAAGCGGTCTTTCGAGCAGAATGTGTAACATAACGTTACAATGTACCATTAATCTGTTACAATGTAACGCTAGTCTATGTTACAGTCATTAATCTACGCTACAATGTTACAATCTACACAATACGTTTAATTAATAGATGAAAAGTCTACGCTCTTTCCGTAAACGAGCATTAAAAACAATGGCGGAAAACATTTGATGCGTAAAGTGTTATTATGGAATACATTACGATTTTATTAGTGCACTAAAAATAAATATTATTTACTATTTTAACGGTTTTGATGACCTACTTTTTAAAATGCGCCCATTGTTTTAATTAACATAATGTCGATATTTTCTGCAGATGTGGAATTTAAATATTTCAAGTAATATTAGAATGTGGGACTGGAAGTAGTAAGCCTCGTTAAAAAAACATTGACACCAACTAATACCAAAATAAGGAACACTCAAGACTCACCAGGCTGAGATAAAACTGGCTTGTTGACTAATATTGGGCTTGTAACAATCTTTGGCGCCAAACTGTAACAATAGAAAAAACTCAATTTAGGCAAATCATAAACGTTAACAACTATATGAGTCTGTTAAACCTCAGATCAAAGCATTTAAATCAAGTTTGTTGGAACTTGATATAGAGAGAATTTAAATCATGAGATATGATACTGGCAGGTAAATCAGGTGGGTGATAAAACGGCTACAAGATTTACTCAAGAATGTACCACTTCAACTATTTCTAGCATCAAGTTATACTCAGTTATTTTAGTATTAAAATGCAAACTATATTTCAGTCTGAAAGGTGTGGTTTCCACTTTAATCTTAATTATACTCCTCTTCTCAT
>DWEC01002556.1:0-11565 GCA_018245735.1 Microceris miodesmiata
CATTCTTTTGTTTTTCGCAATTACAGTAAGTTCGGGTCTCTACACTGAACTTTGATCGGAGATATGCAAGTACTTCTATTTGTACACGTCGTCTTGATAAATGCTATAAACAGATTTGTCGTACAACATGCCTACATACGCCCTCTAGCTATGTGGAGTGACGTGACGAGCTGAAGCTCGAGCTCAGTGGCGTGCGATTGAAGAGGCCTGTGTCCAGCAATGGTCGAGAATAGGCTAATGATGATAATGATGATGCCTACATAACGTATGTCTTATGTTTGACGTACCTATCCTGACTGCTTCGTTGGTCTAACGGATGCAAGTACGATCGTTGAGCAAGAGGTCCCATGTTCGACCCTTTGGTTGAGCAATTTATTACTAGGTTTTTGTAACTCGAAATTTCCAGTCGTAGCTCGGAGTTTGCTTTCAGGCCCGCTATAAGGTAATAATAGGCTCACACAGTACTCTGTAAGACGCATAAAATAATTGGTGAAAAGCGAGAGTACTACGCTTCTCTACCTACCACGAGAAATACAGGTGTTATGTTCTACCCACATTTATTCTTCTTATACAACCGAAACAGGAACAAAATTAACTAAGCATGCTGGCACTGATATAATAAATTTAATATATCTTTCCTTTTATTTTACTTGCTCGCGCGTACTAAATGGATGAAAATTAAGTATGTAATATTCCACAAACCGATGCCGTGTCCGATTGAGGCAGTGTCGTGATATTGTGGCATTCCTTGCGTGTTGCACCTATATGATCATTAACCGCTTATCAAAGATATACGAGTATGTCCGCTGTCAGTACCTACATATTCTCCCTAGAATTAGTTCGCTGTAGTGTTACTTCGCTGTAATCAAAAGTTCGCTTTCCAAACTGACTACTAAACCGCAAGAACAGTTCACAAGAATTAAGTAACCCGATACATACATCAACCTGATTGCTTTACGAATATAAGAAAAATATGAAATGCGACAGGCGAGTTGCAAACATATACATAGAAATGTCGATTAAAAGCAAAGTCAATTAATTTCTTTCTCACATTGTTATTACTGAAACAAAACTCGAGATCGTTGCTGGGAAACGTATCTGGCCTCAATTCTTTTAGCGTGTCTGTTATCTTGGCGTTGTAACAAGCTTCTTGGCTAACTGCGTTCCGTCGTGAATTTAAATAAGCATTAAAAGTTTTCGTGTCGCTAAAATTCATCATGAATATTGTAACTATTAAAGATACGTTGAAAAAGGTTTATATGCATTGCTACTGCTTTTTTAACGTAAATAATATGTTTCATTTGTACGAAGATAGTGATTAACATAGTGATAAACCAAAGTTATCGACATAGCCCAAAGGATTAGCAAGCTGAAGTGGCAGATGGCTGGTCCCATCTGTCGCAGAACCGATAGCCGCTGGAGCAGACGTGTTCTGGAGTGGAGACCGCGACTTGGCAAACGTAGTATAGTATGCCCTCCAGCTAGGTGGAGTTATACGCAAAGTGGTACTGGCAGTGGTTGTATGCAAAGAGCTGAAGATCGAACTCAGTGCTATAGGAGAGGCCTATGTCCAACAGTGGACGGGAATAGTCTGATGATGATGAATATTAAAAACACTGAATACATAATTATATTAAATATGTACATAAATATTCACAAAATGAATAAAGCGGGCGGAGCTATCGTTCTGCGATTTCAGTACCTGTAGAACATTCCAGAGCCAAAACAATGAATAAAAGTACTATTCACACGTGACGTTAGTCGATGTGCCAGCATTACACAGGTCAGGCCTCCCCGTGCCATTGTGCGTACGGGACCGCCAACGCTTCAACCCCGGGCATCTGCGGTCTCATTATTAAATTCTGTGTATCCTCACTGCTCTTCCCATGACCCTTCATATGCCTGTTGAGTGCACACTTCTGTATGAACGCCTGGTTGCACAACTGACACTTATGCGGTTTTTCACCAGTGTGTATCATCCTGTGGTTCCGGAGATCCTTGCGAGCCATGAACCTCTTTGGACAGAGATCACATGCGTAGGGGCGTTCACCTGGAAAAAAAAATTAGAGTCCATCAGTGTATAAAAATAAAAAAATATAATTATGTCCCTGGACAATTTTTCATTTTATAGCTTGTTTTCATGTTTAATATATTTTTGTTTACTAAAACTTTAAATAAAATAATAGAATTTTAAACCACCAGACATGTTTAGATAACATACAAAGAAGTCATACCTGTATGTGTTCTCATGTGTATAGCTTGAAAACTTCTACTCTTAAAAGTCTTTTCACACAGTTGACATGAGAACGGTTTGTCTGCTGAGTGGGAACGCATATGTTTCACTAAGTCTGCCTGCAATGAAACGATACATAAAAATGCTGCTCGACAAGAATGAAAACCTCACATAAGATTGCCATATCATATTATTAATTACCCGAAAGCGATAATTACTTCGCTATTTATTGTAAGAGTGGAGGATTCTGCGCAAAAATCTCCTTAACATAGTCTTGTGTCCAGCAGTAGCTGAGACAGATGGATGATGATGATCATGAATATTAGCATAATGTCTGTCACCTTGATGTAGAAACGCATGTCGCACAGTGAGCAGGCGAAGTTCTTGATGCCAGTGTGGCGGATAAGGTGCGTCTTGAGGTTGCCGGACTGCGCGAACTTCTTCCCGCACTGCGAGCATCCGAAGTTCTTTTCCTTATTGTGGGTGTCTATATGCATCTGTAGACAGACAGAAGAATTGAAAAAGATGTTCAAGGCGGCAAGCCGGGTACAGAGCGCAATGGACCTCGTTGAGGCTGATGATAATGATGGTGACAATGGAAAAGATAGACTGTCAACAAATCAGAAATTGAAAAAGCGAAGTTGTGAATACTGATATCCCAAATTCCCATCTTCTTTCATCATTTGGCCTTCACGAATCTTGCAGAAGAAATACAGATAAAAACCAAAAGAGGATCGAGCATATCTGTATGTATGTAAGAGACAGTAGTAAGACTAAAATTTGAGGTTGCTGATATGCAATACGAAAATCGTGTCACGTAGAAGATTGTGGAAAAAGATTGGGTCAGAAACCTTCAAGGTCATAAAATGTCCTAACCTGATGTTGCCAAGGTAGCGATATATTTCTTTTGTTTTTCAATACACAAACCTTTAAATTGTAAGCCTGAACAAACTTAGCGTTGCAGAGGTGGCAGGCGTGCTTCTTGATGCCGGCGTGGATGAGCTCGTGGTTCTTGAGCACGTTGAGGTATGCAAAGTTCTTGCCACAGGTGAGACACTGGTACTTGCGCACCGCCGTGTGTATCCGTACGTGGCTGTTCAGGTTGCGTAGGGTTAGGAACGTCTTATCACAGTGCTGGCATTTAATGTCCGGCTGAAATTATTTAAAAAAAAATTGGAGAAAAACGTCAAAAACAGATCTATATTTAAGAACACTGTGCGTGATTAAATCTAAGTATAACTATAAACTGAAGCTGGGAGGCAGACATTTCTGTGATGATGTTCCAGCAAACGGAGCTAGGAGATATAGTTAAGCTCAAATATTCAATAAAGGGGATATTCACACTCTTAGGACAGACAGATATGGCTATACTTTAAAACAGGTACCTTGACGGAGGAATGGGATGGTGATATTATGTTCATCTAGTAACATTGACTATTTTTTTATATTCTCGTGGATTTTTTATAACGGATTGACCAAATGGCATATTGTCAATTAAACTGGAGACTCTTGATTTAATTTCGAGTGTGAGTTCGACTTATGATAATAATATACCTTTTTACCAAAATGACTTCTCATATGCGCTTCGAAATTTTCGTACTTCTGAAAGTTTTTTCCACATTTCATGCATTTCATTCTTTCGCGCTTTTTCACTGCTTGTTCCACCATCCTCGTTGGACCTCGTCTTCTCCTCCTGCTACAAATATTTATAGATAAATGCTTATTATAAGTCATTTGTTGATAAGGTTTATTTTTAACACAATTCCATAACTGTAATCCCCAAAGGGGTATGCAGAGGGGTATAGCACACTCCCACATACCACCAGTCACATTTAGATCCCACAATGGAATAGATGGTGAGGCTATTGCCATACTCTGGACGAATATTCAGAACCTAAGCCACTACTAGAATTTTTTCAAAATGTAAGTAATAAAATCTAACAGTAACCAACCCGAGATTCGAACCTTCGAAGTTGCGTTTTGCAACGACTGTCTACCAATGGGGCAGTCAATAATAATAATGAAAAATAAATAAAATTTAAATTACTCACATTACTTTGGGCGGATTGATATTTTCAGTGGGCATGTGGAGTTCTTGGACCCCCATATCATCATTTAGTTCTGTAATGTTCACTTCTACAATTTCATTACCATCTGTTGTTGGTTGTTGACTTTCTGGCTTTACCTGTAAAAAGCATATATCTTTAATTAAATGTACATAAAAAGTGTTATATGTTAACGAATGCTAAAACAACTATATGTGCCTTTGTTCAATCAAAAATACTATCAGTCTTTAAGTTACCTATAAAATGAAGAATAAAATGACTGGCCTGAGGCTCCAGTGGTTACTATACAGAACTGCTGAGCCCGGAGTCATGTGTTTGATGCCTATTTGTAAAGATGTCCCACATGATATAAGAGTAATTTGCAGTTAAGAGTATCTAATTATTATCATCATTTTCACCTGTAAATTGCACTGTTGTTTCAGTATCATGTTGGACCGCACAACTACTTGCTTGAAGTAATACAGTTTGTTGAGCATATCAATACAGGTCTGGCAAATCAGTTGTGGCAGCATATCGGCATTTGATACCTGGGGGTGGAAAAATATTATAAAACATTTGATAATTTATTTCAGACAGATTTATTAATTTGTACTTCATATTATAACACTTTATTATTATTTACAATAGGCTCACCACCTATTCCAAGGTATGTAAAAGTAACTGGTGAAATATGGGAGTGTACTATACTCGTCTGCCTACCACTGATGTGATGTTACATTTTACTGTTATTATTTTACTGTCACATTAGGTATTTTACAGAGATTGGTAGAAGACATCAAATGCCAAATATTGTTTAGCCTGAAACTGCTTTTTCTGCATTTATAATTCATATATTTATCTTATAGCATATATATTCATCTTATTTCTCTTCATAATGTAGAGCTTACTGATAATAAAGTTGGAAGTAATAGAATGTCTTGCCTAGACTTCAGTAAATGAACTGAGTTGCTTGCACTATTGTACACCGGGTTCAAACTAGTTTTCAGACACATGCTAATACAGATATTTCCACTTAAATCTCGCAAGTTCCAAAATCCCTGTTACTAAATACTTCAATGATACAGACTGCGTTTAGTTTATTATGGATCACTTTGATAGCCTAAAATCATGAAGACAGCTTACCTGTTTGCTAATTTTATAACGCTATATCAAAAAGAATAATAAATTAAATTTGTACTGTTCTCCTTTGTTATAACACTAAAGAAAAAATTAAAAGGAGATATATTCAACTGCCATAAAGGTTTACAATTTGACCTGCTAAGTTTTACTGTCCAAAAACATAATTAAGAAGTGGCCAGGTAAACAGAACTGTATACTCACTTCAACAGATGTACAGTACTTAAACACCTCAGCTGAGCAAACTGTAAACAATTCCTTTAGGGGCTCAGTGTCAGACAAACAAGCGCGGCAAATCTTTTTAAAATTTAAAAGCGACGCCATGTTACTCTGCATTGCTCTCAGCTCATAATTAATAGATTTAAAAAAATATTTTATGAATTTCTACATTTAATGCTCGCAAAATAAAAAAACTGTTTGTCTTACTACACTTAGTCTTGACTATTGTCAAATGTCAACACAACACGTAATGTCATACAGTACTTGTACACATTGTAATGTCAATCACAGATAAAATTTAATTTGATACAAATAGCCTATTATAAACCAGTTCTCTTGTCTTGCTTCAGATCTTCATGGATTCGTTTATTTTTCTTTTTTATTTCTTTTTTATTTTATTTTATTATTATTTTATGTTTATTTTCGAAATTTACTTAATTTTGTAGAAACAAGAATTTTGTCATCCTCATAGTTATTTAAAACAGATCTCTGGCTTTTAACAATAATGATATAATCTAAGAAACAGTCTTATAATTTTAATATTGGTTGGTTGTGAGAAGCAAATCAAATTGTTAAATACAATTAGTATCTAACATACATTTTTAAAATTTGGAAGCTTGACAAGCTGAATATGTCAAAATTCTGGAATGTCACCAGTCACAGTAACGCCAAAGTCAAAAATTCTTTTCGAAATTCGAATGTCGTCGGCACTCGGCATAACATTTTTCGTATGAATGTTTCATATTTCAATGGAATGATTAAGGACTAATTTGATAAAATAATGCATGATTATCATTATGACCTAATTATTATGGAACCTAGGATATACTAACTGAGAACCTAGGATCTAAGTAACTTTTATAGACTTAAATTAAAAGTGTTTGTTCTCTATTTACTTTCTCGTATTTGTACTTCTACCTGAGGTTCGAGCATTTTTCTTAAACTGAGTTTGAATTTCGAACATAATTATGTCGAATAAATTATGCCGTGCGTGTCTGGCTGCTAAGGAATCTTTCACATACTTTTTAATGGATAACGTTCCTCCAGAAATCTATTGGTACTGCACTTCAATTGAGGTTGGAAATATTTAGTTTATTAAGTAAAATCAAATTAATTATAAAAAAAATACGTGATTTATAATTGAAGTGTTGAAATTTTATGTTTCAGATAAAGCTAGGAGATGATTTGCCGCGAGCACTCTGCAATGTATGCTACAGTCTCTTGTCAAAGTTCTTCGATTTCAAACAGACATGTATTCAATCACAAAACACATTAGCTGGATATAATACAGTTGAACCGGAAGTTAAAATAAATAATGAATCTCTTAACATTGCCAATGCTAAACTCGAGGTTAATTGCAAAAATTTAGAGGACGATAACAATTCTATTTCTAGTGACAATAATTATGATACTAAAATTGAGATGACCAAATATGTATCAGTGAAAGAGGAGCAAGTATCAACTAATTACAATAAAGGTAACAAACTGAGTTCAATAATAATATTATACATTTGTGTCCATAATCAATTATTTTATTAATGATAATCATAAATGTTTCTTAAATTGTTTGGATAATATTTTAAATAGTCCCACACAGATGAAGTGTTTTGTTTATTTTCAGATGAATTGAAAGTATGCATAGAACAAAATATAGATAAGAGTAAAACTAAGAAAGCACAGAAAAAGTAAGATACTTTATATATTATTGTAGTCAATTATTTAGGTGGTAAAGAATAAACTAATTCAGATATTATAGCATAAAAACCACTTCAGATCTATAAGGATAAGAATATTTGGTGTTGGGGTAGGCAGAGAAGTGTATGACACTCCCATATTTCACCAGTTACATTTACATTGATGTAACAGTCTTGAATGTTGAGTCAAATATGTGTAAACAATTTTAATATAGTAATATAACATCTTGAATAAAGTACTTGTTATGAGAAAATATTGATATAAACTTGGACCTTTTTAGATTGAAGAGGAAAGTGAAAGACAGAACGGAAAAGCTAACTACAGCATTAAAGGAATCAAAAAAATCTTTTAGTTGCACATTATGTGAGAAAAAATTTTATTCTCCAACTAGTTATAATGTTCACAAATTGGCTCATAACAGTACAGATGTAAGTTGCCTTAGTTATAAACATTTTTTTATATAAGTACAAATATTCCAAAAAAAATTATAGTTATGTCATTGTTGTAATTTTCTAATAATTTATGGCATAGGCCTTCTTCAGATTCTGCCATTGTTCTTTCTGGTCCACATTTGTCTATATTTTTTTGAAGTATCATCAGTTTGGAATGCATCTAAGATTGTGTTTTAGTATTACATTAAATACTTTTCTGCACAAACTCTGTTATTTTTGTAGAATGAATATTGTTCTAGAATGTTGTTATAGCTATTAGATTGTCTACCTATCATATTATTTATTATTTGCACATATTATTAAAGATACTGATATATTTATTTACATTCTTCACAGCTATCAATACAATGCACGGCATGTACCAAAACTTTCCAGACTCTGAGTGGTCTGCGGCGGCATTTACAAAGTTCTCATACTAAAGTGAACCTCAAACATCTTAAATGCAAAAAATGTGGTAAAATCTCCAAAAGTAAAGAGACATTAAGAATGCACCTCAAGACACATGGAGAAAGAAAGCTTTTTGTCTGTGATGTGTGTGGGAAGAGTTGTACCACTGCTTATAGTTTAAAGGTAATTTAACATTTCAATAGTTTAGTTAAGTATGAGATCCAAGACTTACAAACTGTTTATTAGATATATTTAATCTAAAAATACATTTTATTTCTCGGTCTCACTATAAAAATATGATAAACTATTTATAATGAATTAACTGATATTGTTTATGCTAATTAAATGATATTATTTATGTTCTTGGGAGCACAAAGGTAATCTGTTATTACCTTGTTAAAATATTATCATTTTATTTATATATAAATACAACCTACAGAAGGACAAAGTTGCAATACCATTAATCATTATAGTCATTTTGTTTTTATAATATCTATTCTACATGTACTTAGACATTACCCAATAATAATAACTCTTAAACTTTACAGGCCCATTTAGAAATCCATAAAGAAAACAGAGAGAGGAGGTTTACATGTGAACATTGTGGCAAGAAGTTCTTTACGAACAACATGTTGATATCACATGTGTCCAGGCGACACACTGGCCGACGGTTCATATGTGACATCTGCAATTACCCTTTCACCGACAAGTCTAATTTGGCAAAACATTTGTTACTGCATGATGGCAAGAAACAGTACAAATGTGATATATGTGAGAAATGGTACGGCGCCAGGAGCACTCTAGTAGAACATAAGAGAATACATTCTGGTGAACGGCCATTTCTATGTAACTACTGCCCCAAAAGCTTCTTGTCTAAGAAGAGACTGACCGAACATTACCGTATACACACAGGCGAGAAGCCATATAAGTGTGATGTATGTGATCAGGCATTCACTCAATGTGGAACTCTAAACAGACATATGAAAGTGCATAACAGAAATGTTCCAGTGGTAACCTGAAGGAATATTTTGTATTAAAATTATTAAGGTTATTTTTGTCTGGTAAGATGTATGAAGTCATGATGTACCAATACAGATAAGATTTTACTTCTCGCAACAAAGAGCAACAAAGATAAGAATTTGATTCTGGCCTACCATTTTTGTGGTTACACAATCAATATCCAGTAGATACAATCCAATTAACAGATAATAAAAACAATCTACAAAGATAAATATTTACGAAATTTCATCTGTGATGGAGCATGCCATGGCCACTAGCAGACATAATTATAACAATAAAATTACAAATAAAGCCATAGTAAAATAAAAAACATTGAAATAGTTTTGATAATTGCACTCTGAACTTCAAGCGACACCTAGCAGTGACAGCAACAACTTATATAATCTCACACATGCAAAATTAAATGTGGTAACTCAGATATAATATTAAGTGAACAATACGGACAAAGTAAAAAACCAAATGAATAAAACTGTCGTCATGCCAATGGTGATGCCGTAACATACAGCAAGTAACCCCTGGGAGTTAATTGAGTTAGATCAGAAGGTTAAGTATCATTTTAAGATAACAACGATTGAGGTGTGAAAACAACTGGAGAGTGCTTTATTTATTTTCACTTTATTGCAAACCTTTTGGCATTCTCTATCAGAGTCAACCACTGGGAAAGGGTGAAAGATTATGGTTACCATTGGAATCCTTGTCAAGTTGGGCGTCGGATTGTAAATATGTGGTACTCTGGCAAAATAAGTAGATACATAAACAATATCACAGTATATCCAAGTTTCTCCCAGGCGACGAACTGGCAGTAGAGGAGAGAGGTGATTTAGGGCGACACATTAACTTACTATTACATTTTCTAAGCATAATTAAAAGACTGTTTTGTAATAAATTATAGTTTTTATTGTTATTTTGTTACATCATGTCACATGTTTGCGTTTCTTGTAAGCTTATCATCAAGCTCGAATTTCTTGAGCCCCTTTGGACAGAGATCTCAAAAATAGGGGCGTTCATTTGAAAGACTTTCGTTTTTAAATAGAGCTATTTTTAACAGTGTATAAAGATATGATAGTGTGTGTAGATATTTCGAACGTGAAAACCAAAATGGCGATCAAGTGCCATTCGGGTACATATATGTAACATGAATTACAGTGTCGTCAATACGCAAAGAAGAAGAAGAATTACAGTGTTTTACATCAGCAAAAAAAGTGTGGCGAAACTTCAATTTAAATCACGCACAAAAACTTATCTAAAAATCATTGAAGCCAAATCAGAGACAACGAAGCTCCTAGTGACAGATTGATAAAATTGATTACATGGTAATTTTTTGGATGTACAAAAGATTTACTGTTTTTTAAAGTAGCCGATTTGCTTAAAACATACCAGCTGTGCTGAAATTCAAATATTTGAATAGTTAAAGAACCACTGTTTGCTTACTTAATATTTTCGACTATATTTATTCATGTGACTAACATGTGATCATAAGACGCAGCGGTAAATTTTTAAAATCAGGTTTTACTTTCATATACATTCTAAATTTACACCACAAATAGCACCCTATACCTTGATTTAGATCAGACAAGAGAGCAGTGCATTTCAATAAAGCATGTAAACATCGATAAATTAAATTCCCAACATCGATATTTACGTCGAAAATTTTTCACTTTTTTAGTTAGAAAACCGACTGACCTGGTTGGCAGTGGCCAACTTCGAGTGAGTTCAACGCAAGTGTTTACTTTATACCCCCGCTAGGAGTAAAATTGTCTCGTTCTTATACATTAGGAAGCTAGAGGACTATTAACATCTCTTCTACAACTGAACATCTATTTTGTGAAAATGACCTCAAAATATTTAGTCGTTTGACGAAACAAGTAAAAGTGTTTACAGAATTGACCTCTGCGTTTCATTGAGACTAGTTTATGACGCATAGCATGGAAACAGCTCGTGAATGACTTATCATGACACTGTCTTTCTAAAAGGAAAAGTGTTAGAATACCATAAGCTCATTAGCCTCACAAAAACATATTCGTTATTTATACCTATCGCTGGAGTTATTGTCTTGACGACTATTCAAGTAAAACTAGACTGCTTAATGAGCTAGGTATAACAAGACTACCTACATCAATAATTTAGGGTCAAATGAAACTAAGTACTTATAACTTTGTAACTCTTTTAACTTTACGAATCTTATAACGTTAGGCTGGGTATTGGGAGAAGACGAAATAGATTAGCATGTTAATTCTCTGTTTTATATGTAAAAAAGGCCAAGAATGATAACAACATCATGTGCATAATGCATTACATAGATTCTGCCGTGTTACCGAAAAAGGGCACAACTAACATTTTACAAATGTTGAGAAAATCGAGATTAAAATATGCAAAT
>DWEC01002557.1:0-11564 GCA_018245735.1 Microceris miodesmiata
AGGATTATCCATAATCTTAATCTTTATGTACCGACGTATAACGTAGAATACATTAATATTTCTATATATAATACCCATTCTTCTACACCACATTACAAGGCACTGCTGCCTGGAGGAAATAGTGGCAGTCCTTGTGTTGCCACAGGCGATAAGATGTAGAAGACTTCTGTCTACTAAGCGTTACTATATTTTTGTTTTTAATTTTTTGTTTACTGTAATGTACACGATTACATATTTTAATAAACTGCACTGCTAAAAAAACCAGTGTAAAAGTAGGGTAAGTTTCAACTTAACATGCCAGCCTGACATTTTGTAGGTGCCTTAGAAAAACTTAGTACTGGCAGGTCATAAATAACATTTGTTAACAAAGATTTTCGTAATACGAGTTATGTAGATTATAAAGACCGAACAGAATAATTTCGGTACGAGCTCTAACGATATTACACACAGACACGCTTCTGTGGCCTTTGTAGATGTGGAGATTGAAAACTAACAGTGGTTTATACATAATAAGGATTTGTATACTTGTGCCGCCATTGTGTTCTTAGTAATAGTATAAATTCTAATTGTTTTTTTTTTATATTATACGTTCTGGGCATAATATGTATATTGTATTGGCTGTTACGTACCTAGCTACTGTTTGTGTATGTCTAAAAAATTATATTTCAATGCGAGTCAAAGCCTGTATTATGCTACCAGATCAGATAACCAATAAATAACATATATGTGCATGTATACATTTCTAAATATATATTTGTATGAATAATTTTATGACTAGTCACAAATCAGCTGAGCCGAGCTGGTGCCGACTGAGAATCGATCGCACGACCCCCGGCTTAGTAGTCAGACTCGCTAAATTATATACCAGCATAAAAGTTCAGTTTTAAATACAAGGTGGGTTACAGAAACATGAAAATAAGGTTTGACGGGGTAACGGTATTAGTATTGAAATAGTGATTGACGTAGATGCACGTTTAACGTTACGCAACACCATTACCCAACACCATCTTGCTAACGAGAGAGATACCATCAATATCAGTTATTATTATTATTACTTTACCATTGCGCCAGATCGCTTACGGTGTAGGCAGAGAGCATTGAGTGCTAAATATCTGTATCCTTGCAAACCTGACGTGCTTAAATTCTTCTTCTACGTACTCCCATTTCGGAGGCTTCTAACTGCCACAGATGAGGTAATATTAATGGTGAACTATACGTTTTTATCCCATGCTTGTCTTCCAACTCGTTGTTCCGGGTTACAGCTAGGGTCATTGAGAGTTGAAAATATTTTGAAAACGTCCAATCCAAATCGAAAAAATATACGTTCCGTGAATATATTAATAAATTTAATTTCAATTAGCATACAAGGCCTAAGCTTTTTATAATTACAATACACAGTCTCTAATCTGTCGAATACTTTATTGGATATTTAAGTCTTTAAATCATTAAATTAGCATTAGAAAGATATGCCAATACAAGATAAAACGTCGAAAGAATTTATTAAACCTACGTGATGTATTTCGTTTCATTTTTATTTCGTTGAAAATCAAATCTCTGCATTTTTCATCCAAAATTAGTTCTCTTGTATGTGTATTTGTTAGTGTTATAATTTATTTTAGTTGAGATTAGTTTTTACCACGAGCATGATTTTAATTGCTCGTTTGTCTAACAACACTTAACTACTGTTTTAAGTACTATAAAAAAATAGAGCTTCGTATGTTTAGAAATGAATTATTAGATTCTTATTATATCTGCGTTTAACGGACCGTTGATTCTCCTTTCTATATCTTTTTACATCTGTTTAAAATGGCTATTTAATTCCATCGCATTTGGCTTTGCTCTTTGCGTCTCATAACTACTTTTGCCGCTGATTGGCGTCTGATTAGTTCATGTCATTTTGTACACACACATTTGCATCAGATGAGGAGCTTTACCGATTGACTGTTCCGATAGCAGCGTCAGGTGTCCAAAGTTATTTCGTTACGACTGTGATTCCAGTGCTCGTATTTGTATCCGATGTTGCCGGAACACAAAACCCAGTCGGTCCTATTGTCCGTTACATGTAAAGACTGATTAAAGATTGTATGAGGCATCTATACCTATCGGAATGGAAGGATAATTCATTTTTATCCGACGTAGAGTAGAGTTTGAGTATTAGAGTATTTACGTTTGCTAGTGCGTTCCCAGTGTGCTTATAGTGATGGAAGAGAGCCGATCATGTACACTGTTCCCACGGTAGCCGCTGAACGAGCGACTCCGCGCTCGGCACCCATTGTACGAGACGTAGCCGGGAGCTTCACGTTACATCGTCTTAATTTACTGCTACTTATCACGAGTATTATAGAATCGAGCCGGGTTCCTTACCGGGTAGACATAGAGCACCGATTGCCAATTATGCCTATCCTTACAGACCTCCCGTGCTTCTTCGACATTCAGCATTATTTTCATTGACACAAGTCGGTTTCGCAGGCTTCTTGACTTTCCCATCAGTCAGTATCTGGTCTATTTGGTCAAAAGAGGTGAGCAGTCTTGGTTTTGGTAGAGGTAAGCTTTCTTTAGTTCCGGCGTCCTTCAACATTCGCATATATTGTAATTATAACAGTAATATACAGTAAAACAAAAAGGGGGTCCGCCAAAGTTTTACCTGATAATGCTCATTCTTGCTGTACTTAATTCACTCGAAACGCAACTAGTCCTTATCGTCGGCGCTGGCTTAATTAAGTAAAGAAATTCTATATATTCTTTTAAGTATATAAAAATATTCATGTTTTAGTTCTTGTTAAAATTTTTCATTTAGCTAAATTGTATTTATAAATAATATACTTTTAATCCAGAGAACTCGAAGTCTAACCGAGAAACGTTGATTTGGCGGGGAAAAATAGATACGAAAACGGATGAACAGTGTTCGGTAATAATTTTTTTGTCATATTACGAGGATCACTGCGTGCTATTTTGTAAATATATGTATTTTGATTGCAGTGTTTCACCGTGCACAAAATCCCCCGTCGCTGTTGAACCTTGCTCAACCCAATAGAGTTGCATCCGTGTTTGCCGACGTGCTTGCCGGATTAATCCGTCCTAATTTCCTAACGCCTTGCCATTCGCCTTCAATTTATATCGATTAGTATACTCATGGACTGCTCGTGGCCTGCTCACAATGGAAAGCTCTAACTATATTTATCTGTATGAGCTATTGTACGACTGTTAGAACATATTATACAAGAGAAAATATTTAGCATACAACATCGCAACAGCGAGTGACCGAGAGAGTTATCTTTTGCTGAATTATAATATGTTCCAATTGTGGAAATCATCTACAGTTTAAAGAATACGTGTAATGATCAAAGATTTGGTAGCGTGTATTGATGATTGAGAAAAATATATTTTGTGTCCTCAGGACAGCCGTATTTGATATAAAGGTTGTATAAATATTTTCTTTTCCTGATTCCCTTCAGGCGTTGAAACCGGGACGACGTAATATTTAGTTTATTTCGTAAAGAAATTAATATTTTTTCTTCTATATATACACATGGCAGTCTTTATGTCAAATGATATTTTCTACCAGCCACCCAGCTAGTATTTTTTGGGATTATATGTTTTTTCCTGAAAATAAGCTGCCCGAAACTGCTATTGAATATGTATTTCGGGATAAAAAATAAATGTTGGAAGTATATTTGGCGCAATTTTAAATGGACTATCTATTTTAAGTAGAATCATTAGAAATATTTTTTTTTTGACTCGTTTGACCTTTAAATTTGTTATCGATTTGTTAAAAAAACTTTGTGATATTATTACACCGAAACCTACTAAACTAGTTTTATTAGCCATATACATATATCATTCGCTAGTTTATTAGGAGCATGTAAGAAATTTAAATTGTATAAGGAAAGTATATGAGCAAGGAATCAATACAAATTTGCCACTTGGGTTTAGAATTTTGGATTTTTCAAATAGTGTCAACCTCTTAATAAAGTTTGCGATCTATTCTAATATAGCATCGACAGCCGAAGAATGCTTTATTGCAGCGAAAAGGCTTGCCGTTGATAGTGGATACTGAATGGAGTGCAGCGAGAATGACTTAGGACGAAATAGTAGTCTGAGACAGCCCTAACTCGTTTGGTGGGCGTGTCGGCGGCGCGTCACGTGGCCGGCGCGCCGCGTGCAGTGGGTAAGGTCGCGGTGAGGTTAGTGCGCCACGTCTATATTGGACTCCACTGGTCTAGTCTTCTTAGTATGTCACCGGTGGGGCTTCGGCTACCCACACAACGAAGTCTTCCTGTAAAGTCCCCCATACACTGCTTCTATCTATTTTATTATAATTATTATCGTTGTTTATTTATTTGTTCATTCGTTCATTCATTTATTTTAATCGTTTTCTCTTAAACACCGCCTAGTTTTAGGCGAAGTAGGCATTATGGAAAGCGATCTTCAAATGTTAACCCTCAGAAATAACAAAAAGTGTTTAAAGACTTGACCAATTACTGGCATACGCTGAAATCCAGAAATAACAAAACCCTCAGAAATAACAAAAAGTGTTTAAAGACGACTAATTACTGGCACACGCTGAAATTCACTTACCAAAGATAATAAACGTAACATCACGCCTGTAATTCCGATGAGGTAAACAGAGGAGTGTGGTACACTCCCACGTTTCACCAGTTACGTTTAAGTTTCATGGAGTGGGTGGTGCGCCTATTGCTATACACCAGACACAGATCCAGACTCCGAGTCACTACAAGAAACTCTAAATTTAAAAAGTCCATAAATACTCGACCCGGGATTTGAACCTAGGACATCCGACAGTTGCGCTTGCAACCAGTCCACCACTGAGGCAGTCAAAGATAATGTAACGGGCGGTAATGCTAACGGCAGGCAGATATCGTTCAGTTTGCATATGTTAAATATATATTTACGTACCGCTGTTATGCAGATGCAAGCCACACTAATCGCGTATCTCGCAGGTCCATAAATAAAATTCTAGACATTAGTAGATAAATGCGAGGAGGCGGCTGACCTCTGGCCGGCAACAAATCGTCGTTTACGAGCCGACCTTATCATTTATTTATACATATACACTGTACACTGGAGTATAATAAAAAGTTACTCCTGTCACTCCTGTCGATAAAGAGGTCAGAGGCGACAGCTCTGACCTCTTAATCGACAAAAGGTCTAACATACAAACTGTATAATATAATATTGTAATTTTTCATAGTTTAAAGTTTGAAAATTTAGAGATGGGAATAATTAGAAGGGCAAACAAGTTTTCTATCATAGTTGCGTAGATTTTAATACTATGAGGTATATTGTAGATCATATCAGAAATCTGTAAATAAATGAGTGCGATTCGTCATTGAGCTCTCGAAATTCCTGACACAATCGGCAGTTGTGAAAGTAATCTAATCTACCTACCAAACCGTAGTAAATATAAGACCACAGATGCTTAATGTCACGAAGCATGTGACTCCTGGCGGCTAACAAATTGTCCGTCACGAGCGTCAGTCGCACCTGAAAGAGATCAGGTCGTAAGCTTCGCGGCGTGCGATTCTATGTATTTATTCTACTGTAATGTTACTTACTATGCGAAAGAGTGAACCGACATACATGTCTTTTTTGGATTAAAAACTCGAAACAGCAATCCTTCACCTTATCCATTTACGAAAAAAAGCTGTACCTACTAAACGAAAGTAAGTCTGTCTGTCTATTTGTTTCTTAATCAGGCTCACGGCAATTTTTTAGTAGTTGTGAAAATCGCAAATATCTCTGTACATCCGGGCCACACCTCCGTGCAAACAACGATAAAACTATTAGCAGGCTACCGTGAGCGATGTCACGACGCGATCTCGGCGCTCGTGCGACTTTTGCCCGTGTATCTATGCTGTTACCGCGGAGTGTGCAAAGCCATATTACAGGTAGCTCATTATACCCGCCATCATAATTTTCACATTCAACGACCATCGAAGACGCTAACAAAGAGGCAAAACGTCGCGAACCTCGTTTATCTGTGCCACACGTAACTGTTTCGACCATGAGATTACCAAGTTTACATGACACTTTGGCGAATTGTGCTTCAGGTCAAAATTATTAGCACCCGGGAAATTGTGGTTCTCGCTAATTTAATATTATAATGTCGGATGGCACTTAATTTGTGTGTCGAGGAGCTCACTTCCCTCTTTCGTGTTTCCTGCGATCAAACGGTTTTTTTATAGATATCTTCTAGGTAGAGTCGTTGAGTTTTTCGTCTCGCGGATTTATTACGTTTCTTCGCCCCTTACAAAGTTCGGCCACAGCACATTTAAATCGAAGAAGATATCGTTATGAAGTGCATGATATTAACTTGGATTCGAATGAACTAAATTGGCAAACGTTTCTGGAGCAATAATATGATGTACCGGTAGAGGGTTTTTATGCTTTTGCTAAGGTCATGAAACTGTTAACGTGCAATTGTATAGAGAAAAATTAATGTAGAAACAAAAGCCTTTGTTCATAAAAGTAAATTATTCAAAACCATTTCGGATTTCAATATCCGTCTAGTGTCCATCCTTTGTTCGGGAACAAAAACGGAACATAAAAGATCAATAGCCGGCGGGTCCGCGCGGGCCGGCCGGAACAATGTCTAAAATAAATCAATAAGCAATCAGATCGGACTATCGGACCTGCGTGCTTTTGGTCGCGATATTTGGGTCAGCGGATAAAATTGTCGCGATATTTTAGCAGCGGCACAAGGGACGAAACTGTAGGAATGTCACGCCCCCAACATTTAAAATAGGATATTATTTGCCTAATTACGATTTTTTTTGCATTTTACGACGATTGTCCAACTGGGATCTCTTCACTATATCTATGTTTCAATAATTGCCGAAGCTAATCTTTGTAACGTCACATAAATAAAAATTTATATTTGATCGCTGATAATGTAATATTAATTTGTTAAAATAATCCTGTACAAGCAAAAAACAAATGCGGTCCGATGGGAATTCGACAATCAACGCGAATGAACCGGAAGTGATTCAGGGTTTCCAGCTGGTTGGCTTCACGAAAGTAATCATTTGTCTAAATTGTTTGCATTCGTTTGATTGCATGAAATCTCCTAGAGATCAAACTTTGGGTAACAACCATTAGTATACTTTAAATCAGCTTATTGGCGTAATCAAACTGAAGTCGAAGTGTCAGCTAATTAGGCATTAAAAATAATGCATTTCACTTGCGCTCATTCTGCTACTGAAAGGTTTGCTTTTGATTTGAATAACTATGATCATTTAATAGAAAAACAAGTTTCCATGTTTGAATGTATGTGCGAACGTACAAGAAGATTTATTGAACGAATGATTGATGATTGATGGGTGGACCGATGGACGGGCAAAATAGCTCCGGCAATATTTTCAGTTTGATTTGTAATTTGCGAAAATGGTAGACTTTAACTGCGTTCGGACTTTTGGTGTGTTGATACTGAACAACACCGCCTTTTGTTTCTTGCTCCGGGTATTTACTGAGTCAGACGGGCGGTATGAAATCAACATTTTTTTTACCTACCTATTGATTTTTCATCATTCCGCTAACAAGGCCGCCTTGCCAAATGCCGAGAGCCTGCGAGAGGCCCTCAGTGTCGTTTTTTTTAAATAGCTAAGACGTGCGGAGCTGTGACCTTTTTGTCATAACTTTTTTCTTTTTGCTATTTTACCGATTCTCTTCAGTACAGTTGCTAGGTAGTTGTAGGTATTACGTAAAAAGTACATGAAGCGTGCATCTTTGTTGTCTTTATTACACCTTGAAAGATAATGTCTGTCTAGTCCGTTGTTTTACATATTCTTTACATGTATCAAATTATTTAGCGAAACTCGTACCCCTTTTTCACTCCTTTTTATCTCAGAATTGTTATAGGTACGCTTTTACTTCCCAAAATCGATTCGTGTAAAACTAATGTTTAGAAAATTATACCGGCATAACTGGTTAATAATCTTAATTAAAATGCTCCCTTTCCTCTTCAGCTGCGATTTTACCGGACCCATAATATCCAGATTTTATACATTTTATAATAAAGCGACACGCAAATTGAATTGTTTAGTAATCTTTAATGTAACCGCATTGGTATTTGATAGGTACATGTATGTACAAATATTTACCACATATTTATAACTCCACAATAGCTTACCACTTACCACACTTGGTTTGTTTGTATTTTATTGTTTTGTTACTTTTAGCTAAGAGACATTTTGGCATAAAACTCACTATCTTGTTATGTGTATAATATTTTCTTGGTAACGTTTTCTTAGATGGCAGCAGTGAATTTGTATAAAATTACAGGGAAATTACAAAACATGTTATTTCGTTCTAGAGAAAAGAAAACACGTCGGCGCCGCGTGTGGAGCTGTGGATATTTTTCTTTCCTTTTCCATTCGCGTGCGGTTCATAAAGTCGCCAGAACAAGAGCGGGAACAAACAAAGTGAAATAAAATAAAAGAAAATATAACGGAAATCCCTCCGACGCTTTAAAACATCGTAAAATTCTCAAAGAGTTTACGAAGAAAACCAATTTCGCTGGGAGCCGTTTCGCTGTGAAAATATCGCCTGTCGTGTTGACTGTGGATGTGTGCGTAAGGGTTAAGGATGTGATAGGTGACAGCGGGAGCGGCGCAGAGAGCACTCGTCATGGCCTCGCGTTATGCACAATTTATTATAACAGTGACGGAGCATGAATTTAGACAGATTGATTTGTTGAAATGTCATCTATCTTCAGTCTCATTAAAACATTGTTTTGTGCCTGGGAGTCGTTGCTGACTAGTTTAAACTGGATTTTCAAGTTTTGATTATACCACTTTAGTCTGGTTTTTCAAGTATCGTTAAATTCTATCAATATGTGCGTCAGTCATGTGTCTAATGTACGAATATCTTCAAACACAAACAACTTGTTTCGAATATACTTAAGAGTAACGGCCTGTACCTACTGCAGGGTCTATTTAACTTGCACGTTCTAAGACATTTCTATTTAATACATAATTGTAAATTTCCTTTTTTACACAATTAATGTTAGGTCGCTCATAAGTTTAATCTCAGCTCGTCACTACAGCCATATCCTGAGGGAAACAGCCCGAGAAACGTACATATCTTGTATGTGTATGTATATCGATTATGCCACTGGAGCCAGCTGACCCCTGTGTTATCTGTATTATTGCTGTGTACAGATGATATATTTATTGGAAAATTTTTAGCTCCCGACTGTGACCTCGTACGCGCGTATCAGAATGCGTCATGCCGACACAGCGATGTATCAGTCTCATTCATTGCACTTACTGTATAACTACGATTTAATTAGATTTGCAGTTTGACTGTTTCAAGCAATGTTATAAAGGCAAAATAAAATATGGTCTTTGATATAAAATATAAAATAAAAAAATATATTAAAAATACGTTTAAGTTGGGACGAGAAGTTTGTAGATGATTGTCACTGTGCAAATTATTTAATTTCACTATATAAATTCTACAACGGCTTAATTCGGGTCTTCGAATTGCATGACGTCACGGTTTTGTTTGTGCGCTGGTATCGGCGTCCCTGTTTTTAGGCACTAACAGTTCGTTGACGTTACGCGCGGCGCTGAGCCACCCCGACTGTTATTACAAACTTGTAATTTTGTGTACGAGTATGTGTGACTGGCCCGTCGGGGCGGTGTTAAGTAAACCTGACTATTGAGCAGGGGCTCGTAGATTCGTTTCCCATCCAAGACAACTTTCGTGTGATCGGCATTTGTATGAATTAGGAAGTATTTATCCTGTACGGTGTTTTGATGTAAATAATATTTAAATAGTTTTTTTATACTAACATATAATGTGTACTTTATCAGTCGTTTGGTAACCGTTACTCGGGCTATATTCGAGGTTTTTTCGATTGAGATGGCCGTTATTGGAAGTGTTCCAAAATTTGAACTAATGTATTTTTAATTTATTTCTCAGCCTATATGGGGTCGGCAAATTCCTCAGCTAACATAACGTGCGCATGCCGCATGCGAATTGAACACTTTGTTATGACTTATTGAAAATTATCGAATGTAATTTTAAATGTAAAGATTAACGGTATTTTGTCAAATATCAAGATAACGTTCACAAATTATTAACAGAACACAAATTTTAAGTTAAGAAGTGTACGTAAACAAACTAGTTTACTTGTACACAGTTTACTAGTTTAGTTTAGTTTGTACTAGTTTACTTGTGTACTTGTAACACATTGTTTAGTGTATTTGGATTGAAATTGAAGTGTTCGACATATTTGAATAATCGTTATCTAACAATATTAAATTTTTTTATGATTAGGTCAAGTTTTTCTGTTCAGTTACAGTTTAGATAACGTGGTCATGCTGCCTTCTATCTTTTACAGACCCTGCGTCTAGAGATGGTGTGCTGGTTAATGAGGCGTTGGATGCATTAAGGTTATTTAAAAAATCACCTTTCCAAATACGTCACTTGAAATTAAGGTTCAGAATAAGTTTATTGTATTTGTTTCTTTTTTCACTTAGTTCTCTTGTTGCCTAAGTTCCTGCTGGTTCAGATTCTATTGAAAATAGAAATTAGTGTTGAATGGTATTTTATCGGATTATCCGATAGTTGCGCCAGCCTGATCCGTCTCGAAAGCACTTTTTCCCCGCCAACTCGGTCAAGGTTGTTTCACGCGCTGACAAAGAAGGAGATTAAGGCTGCTCGCATATGAAAGGCAATTATTGCCAATTAGCAATCAACGTCGTCGCTCGCAGCGCAATATTTACTGCCTATCCGTGCCCTTATTGTATTGGGTATGGCTTTTTCGAACTAAGGATTTCGTTTTAATTCCATCCGGCACTGCGTATTGCTTCTACCCGCCCCGCCTGATAACTACAGCTATTTATATTAGTTTTTAAAAACATTCTCGGTCAATTTTCAATATTCATATTTGTTTTGTAATTTAAAAAAATCAATAACTTGTTCGACATTGCTAGTCGCCATTCACGGCTAGACAGTCATGCTGTGTCACATATGTACATTTGCTCGTACTGTACAGTTGTATGGGAGTTTGCCAGGTAATGTCTGTTGTGTTATAATGCAAGAGGTACATAAAGGAAGTCACTTCTAGCGACGTCTTTTCATGCTACGTACGGCGCACACTAAGCAATCAGCTACGCCAATTGGTTAATACTTCCAACGCGACGAGTATCGGAAAACAGAAATAAGAAGGGTACACGGATAATGGACGTATATTTGAGTATTTTTACACTTTATAAACTTGCCTAATAACCTTTTAGTCGTCTTTAGTTATCTCGTGAATTAGCTGCCTTAGACTAGTTTAGCTAAAACTGGAATGGCTGTGATTTGAAAAAGCTGTCTTTAGTTACAGAGTTAGGAGCTAATTGCTAGATTGGTCTCTTTTTAACCTCGGATCAGTCGAGCATTAAGTGTATTAAGGTAAGTTTTTGCCAACATTTTTAATGTTCTATTTTTTGGAAAAAGTATAGGTATTATGAATTTGCAGAAACTGCTTGTCTAATTAGTTTGTATTCTTAAATAATTACATGTAAGAATTAAAATGTAACGCAAATTGTAGT
>DWEC01002558.1:0-11564 GCA_018245735.1 Microceris miodesmiata
GGTTAGGTTAGGTTAGGTTAGGTTAGGTTAGAGTGGGCAAGTATTTTGCTTTTGGGTAACATCTGACGCCAAGAGAGATGTTGCCTAGGATGCAAGCGTAGAAAGTGACCGTTCATTTGTTCCAGGTTGTATCAATCGGGAAACCTCAACGTCCGCGTCGGTAGAGAGTTCTACTCTTAACATAGTTCGGTAACAACGGATTCCAATTTGTAGAGTTTGAAATAAAAATTATACTAATTCAAATATGAGCGTGCAACTCCTCCGCAACACATTGCATATCATATGACAACATTTGTCACGAAGGATTTAAATTAATATAGTTTTATTGTAAGAATCGCATTAAATATAGTATGAACGTACACTATTAATATGTAGGTCGAAGGTAAACAGATTATGAAGGGCTTACGAATCATTTTGAAGGGATCATATCCCGGGGCGTAGCGAAAACTATGTATAAAGTTTTGCTAAACCGGAAGTGTTCAGACCTTTGATGATTAGTGTTAAGTTCGTGGAGGTTTCTTAAAATCTTGTTCAATATTGTTGAAGGTTGTAAAATGATTATTAAACTCTCAATTCGCTGGGCTATTGTAATAGATAATTAGACCTTGAGAGTTATAGGGTGTCTGGAACTATGGGTAACATAACTTTTTAAATATCTTTTTCAATACAGAGTTTGTCCAACTGTCAATGACAAATTTTCAGTATTATACACAATATTTACTAGACAGGAACAACGTCTTCAAAATGTAATTTAACGTACGTAAAAACTACGATGAACTCGAAAAATAAGGTAAATGTTAGTAAATTGGATAAGCAAAAATTTACGTAATACAGACTTATAAGCTTCATCCAGAGCCTCGCCCGCTCTGCAGTCCAACGGTATGCGACCTCGTTGTCAATATTTTCCTGCGTTTTCCTGTTCCCTTTACGGATATTTTTTACATAAAATGCTCTGCTATAAAAAGGTTTATATATTTAGGTACACGTGGAATCGCTGTTGACATAATTTACATACTCGTATAATTCCGGCAGTTTTAAACGATTGTACCACAGATAAGCATTAAGTTCTCATCACATAATCATCACATGAATGTTTTTATTATTATCTATTTGCGTAAAATGACACGGCAATTATGTAATAAGCGCGACGGTGGCAACACCGTTCGCAAATGTAGTTTTACAAAAAAAGCGTACAGCATGAACAAATTACACATTAACATAAAGTTATTTGAAAAAAAAAACATTTTAATAATGAATTGTTGTAGCAGAAGCACGTCCCGTATATTATGATTTTTGATACTTGAGAAGCAAGCCGGGCACGACGATATGACAATAATAATTAAATTAATTATGGAAGTAATATAATTTTGCTTTATTTAAAAAATTGAATTTGGACCATTATTAATAACCATTCTTATGTCAGTGAGGTTCTTGTTTTAACTGTGATTGCTATTCATGAATAATTTTAAGCAATTTATTTTAATAACAATGCCTATTGCATTAATAATCCAACATAATAACAGTTGAATTAGGAATATCTCAAATGAAACTAGCAATTATAACCGTTACAATATGCGTTACCAAAGGTTCTATTGTGAAGAATTTGGACTATTGTGACATTTGGAACAATGTAAATGTTTATGTACACGGATGTATTATATAGTATTTAATTTATTTTATAGTACGACATCTATAACCCCCTTAGTCAATAAATGTGCTTTTATTTTTTGCGTTAAATAATGAATCATAACAGACTAGCGCAAAGTTATGTCGCGCTAAATCAGTATTTCTTCAAAATATGTTTTAAGAGGTCCCTCCGCTCACAGCTGGCAATGCACCCTTAGTCCATAAGTGCCCTCTAAAAATCAGACAATAACGCCAGTATAAATATATGTGAGCGTGCATGTACCTCCTCCACCCTCGAAAGATAGATATTATGTAAAAAACCTAACGGGAGTCACTTCAATCAATACGCAACTAGATGATTTAAAAGGTTTCTTCTTGATGTCGTAAGTTAAATTCAACTCTATGTGTAGAGAATAAGGCTATGAGTCGCAATGTTTGTGAGGAATATATTCGCCAGACGACGTGAACAACAAATATCCTGCCGAACAATATTCGCCCTTATATCAAAGTAGGAGCAACGCGCAGTGGCGGCACCCGCTCCGAAGGGACGGAAGAGTTAGGTTTTGTGAATATAAAAATATGAGCCCCCTTTACAATCCCATTGTATCCGATATTGATCCCCATAATAGTTTGAGTCGGCTGGTCCTCGCGTCTTAATAAAAGGGATAATATGATTAATGTCGGAGCCCGTTGTATGATTTATGTCCTTATAATACACATTTGGGTAATATCAACAGTTGTAATTCAACCCATTCGCGTGTTTATACCTTTCCGCAAGTATAATTGCTGAAACTTTGGTGATTTGGCGGCAATTACTCAACAGTTCCTAAAAGGATCACGCATTGTACACGTGAGCTGCTTATATTTTCTTAAGAAAACGACTTATACGTAAAGTCATAAGAAATAATTATGTTTCGAATCATTGCTAGTAATTTGAGAATATAGGCAACAAACATTACGAAAAAGAACTGTGACATCACGCCTGTAGTCCCCGTAGGAGTAACATTGAGGAGTGTAGTACAATCTCAGGTTTCACCAGTTACATATACATTTTTGAAAACGTTATTCTTAATATTAAATGTGTCCTACATACATATACACGTATGTATCTGATGGTATGCGACATGTAGAAAACCTGTGTTATATATGACCTGTGATATATGAGAGAGAATTGAATTTTTTATTAAAATTTTCAAATAAGTATAAATCAATATTTCACTTGTGTTCATACAAATCATGAATAGCAGACACATTACTCGTAAGGACACCGCACAGGGCGCAGCGAAGGGTGCAAGACAGGGGTGCTCTCCCTCGCTGGACTGCGAAATTCGCGCAGCTTTTGATGCTTTATTTATGGATATAGATATCGTCATCTCAGATAGTTTCAGCTTGCTAAGCTAATTCTATCTAAAGTAAAAGGGAAAAAAAAAAACAAACTTTATGTACAGTCCTGAATTTTTTAATAACAAAACATCATAACACTAAATTTTGTATACGAAATCGATTATTTTCTTATATATAGGCAAAATTACGCTTGTAATCCTCGAAGGGGTAGGCAGAGAAGTTAATACACTCCCGCGATTCACCAATTTCGTTTACATCCCATGGAATAGGTGTTGAACCTATTGCCATACACCGGGCACATTACAAAAATCCGAGTCACTACTAGAAATTTTAAATAGAAAAATCCAATGGTACCCGCCCCGGGATTTGAACCCAGGACCTCCCGATCGGCCGTCGCGCATGTAACTTCTCGACCAACGAAGCAGTTTATATTATATAGGTATGGAGACAACAACAATACAAAGTTATGTGCCGTAATGTAGAAGTACTTTAAATCAAATGAAACTGATATTCCACCTCGACTTACTCCTTAATGTGTTATTAGTGGTTGTCATTGGCGCACAATGGAGATTGGCGCATTTAGATTTTAAATTTTTTACGACACTCTTTTAACCGTATCACGACAGCAAGGGTTGGCTCTTTGCAGTCAGTTGTCTCATTAGTATTAGATCAACATAGTTAAACATAGTTAAACTTAAATATAGTGTTTAAATTGTTTAACTTATATTGTTTATAATAAACTTTAAACAGCTAAAATAACTGAAAACTTTTTATTTTTCGCAACATTTTATTAACGTTTCATATTTCATTTGTTAATAGTTCAAGAATAGCCAAGTTTTTTTCAATACGTCTAAGTTATATTGAAATAAAATACAATGTAGAACCTAATAACGTTTTAAATAGGAAGCCCGGGTGTGATCAAAGGTGAGAAAATCCAATATTATCGCCGGTAGTCAATGAAGAGCGGTAAGGAGCTTATAAATATTTTTGCTCAAAAATATAGATATTTGTAATAAACTTAAATCGACTAAAATAATTGAAAAAAAAAAAAATTTTTTTCACATTTTACAAACCTTTCATATTTCATTCATTAACAGTTCAAGAATCACCTATTTTTTTCCAATACGTCCAAATTATATTGAAATAAAATAAAATACAATTTAGAACGTAATAACGTTTTCAATAGGAAACCCTGGTTTGATAAAAGGTGAGAAAATCCGATATTATCGTCGGCAGTCAAAGGAGGACGGTAAGGAGCTTATAAATTTACTCAAAAATATATTACAATCGTCTCAAATGTATTATTTACAGTAAATGGTGATACATCTTGCACTTAAGGAGAATACTCTTCTTAAATTACAGACCAGGCCTTCCCTTTTGAAATCATACGATATCATAGTGAACTGAACTTAGGCCTCACCTAAAGGGTTTTTGTTCCTAATCCCTACGCTGGGCATGCGAATTAAAGATCGCAAATTACGACTTTTCGCACCGCCTCCGCTGCTGCCCTTCAGCGGCCAGGGTAAGTACCCGTGCCTAAGCAAGCCGTGCTGTGATGATGTGCCAGATCTGGGCTTAGTCGCCTCTTACGACACCCTGCTATCCCGGCATGGCTTCAGGGATGTATTCTTTTTCCGCCCGACACGAACAAAATCGTGTATTGAAATATAAAAGACTAACGGTCAGTACTATTCCACCGGGATGAGTTAGTGTTCTCAGCAAACATAAGTTTGTATTGTTTGTGAAAATTTTATAATACAACTGAACTAACTTATTTATAAATGAACCTCCGATAAAATAACCACAAGCGTATTAATGGATTAAAATCTACAAACGTCTGGATCAACGTAGAGTTAAAAACAAAGGCTAATTGGTGTAATTTAGCGAAATATTAACATAAACACTTAACTGAAATAAGATTAGATTGTATCAAACGCCACATATTAACGATGTTAATTAAACTCGTTTCAGTTTAGCGTTCTATCTCAGGCGATGAACTACTGAAGGCGAAGCGACTGGTGTGAATAGTAATCGGAAACGCAAAGGGAATGCAACATCTGATGTTTATGTATGTATATGTTTAACGGAATATAATCATTTACCATCAAAGCACTTTCCAAATTGGTTTACAGATTACAACAAAAAAAATCGCTTTCATGTTGTGGTATTTTGTCAAACAAAATGAAATTTCATTGACTAATAATAATTTGCAGAGTTTAGTTTCATATAACAAACCACTGAAATTATTATATTGAAATAAAAAAAAATCATTATCGACCCACTTATCATTCAACTGTTGGAATATGGAATTTCTCTCATATTGAGACGAGATCCATATTATTCTATTAAGGGCAAAGTCTGCCACGCTGGCCAAGTGCGGGTTGGCAAACAGTGCGGGTTGCCAGACATTACACAGATTAACCGGAATATTTAAAAAAATCATTAACTACGTTTTTGTGCAATAATATCAGAATTTATCGCACTTCACCAATCTTAAACCAAACATGAGGTAACAAAATGTATCTAAAGGTTGCCGGAAAGAGACCCCTCCTTAGCGATAAGGTCGCATTTTGTATGCTTAGTATTTGTAGAAACTTATATAAACTTAAGTTTAAATATATACACAAATCCTCCAAACACCGATACCTTCAACCGTTATAAAAATTAATAGTATAAATGAATAAATAAAAGGAACATAGTAGTTTCATGGAGAATGTAAGTATTAGCTAAGTACTTGTAATTATTGTGTATAATATAATTATAATTATAATGAGACGAGCTGTTTATTTTAATATGTCTTCTGTTAATTAATAAATATTTACACTAATAAAACAATCAAATTAATTACGTGCGATAAACTGACATTAATCGTGATGGCTTATCGCATACGTTTTGTGTGTGACCGCAGCCTTAGAAATAAGGTGTAACAAAGAACGTAATAAGTCATAGTAATTAGTGTAAAACATCTTTCACGTCTGCACCCGGCATTACACTTTGCACATTAGTTAGTTATACAAGTCATAATACAATCGCAAAGTTATTAATTCTAACTTTTTATAATAATACTGTAAAATTATACACTGATAAGTTATATCTATGCTTAATGATTTTTACAAAATCACACAGACACAGTTAGAAAACAATTAATTTTTGTGCGAATTTTTAATACAAACTGCAATATCCAAATATAACAATACTGAGTCTCTATAACGGAGCATTTTGATTAAAATTCTATATGCAATTAAAAATCATTGAGTTACACATAAATATTTAAAAATAAAAATGAAACGGAACTGACCTCAGCGAGCGCCACTACATAAAAAAGCGTGAGAAATGTTTTTGTAGGAACCACCGCAGCGCTACGGGGTTGCTGACGAACGAAGGTTGCAGCTACGGGCTCTACATTGTTACGTAACGCTAACGGGCCGGTCGACGACCCGCGACCTGCGCGCGCGCTTGTCGTCGCCCGCGCGCATAGATAGGCTCTTATACAGTGGCTTACGTACACTAATATAGGCGTTAGAGCGCTAATATCGATGTTCATACAGTAACTTAATTAGGCAAATCCTTGGGGCACCAATGGCTATGCTCATGTAGTGTTTTATATAGATGAATATAGGCGTTGGAGCTTAGTATCGAGGCACATACGGAAGCTAACGTGGGGAATTATGGGCGTTCGGACGTCTACACCTGCGATCATACGTACGTGAATGTAGACATTGGGCCACCAAATTTTTTTACAACTCTTCTATAAATTCTTCAAGACTATTTTAAGAAAGATATTTTTTTGAATTTATTAAGAACTTTTATATATGATCTATAGTTTATTTATTGCTGCGATAGACATTAAAATTATTAATGAAACGAATAGAAACCATAATCGATTAGCAAAATACTTTGTTAGAATTTGTTCAATTCATTCTTTGAAAATTACATTGTTTTAAGAGTTTCGTTGTAATTTTACATACTTTTTTGTCATTGATTGCCTGTTGGCAGTTGAGTTGCCTTAATTTAAAGTACCTTTGCTTACATAGTAGGAACATCTAATGTAAGGCTGCAGCATGATTTAGATATTATACGCCTCGCATATGGAGTTAATGTTGCTGCAAAAACACTTGAAATGTATTGCTTTGAATAAAACACAATTCGATAAATGAAAGCCAAATAAAATAATAAATGACAATTTTCAGTTCCTTTTAAATCACAATACATATTTATAAAACCTGATAAATATTTATATCTACAACAAATAGTGACAGAATAGGCAACATTATAAACACACTAGTACGGTATTTCTGTGGATGTTTGCTCTGTGACCCAGTACTAGGACGTGTTCTCGTTAACAGATCTCCCTGCGCGCCATGGGACGCCAAACGTCGTGACGTTTATAGCCTTTATTACAGCCATTGTGAACACAGCACTACCTTCCGAGTAACAGGTCATTAATATATTCGGAACGAGAGGTCCTAGTTAATTTGCCAACTTAACATTACACTATGGCCTTAATCCTTGTCAGGTGAAGACCCGGGTCAAATAGTGGGTTAATAAAAAGCGGTTGATGGCGAAGATCGTGGTGATGGCGATAGTATTGATGATGAATGATCCTACCATGAATATATTACAGGAATAATCTGTATCATTCGTGAAAACAAACTTTGAATTTTTAAAATCATATGGTAATAATATACTCCCGGAAGACACGTAGGGAATCATTGATTTCATAATGCCTCAATTAAAAGTAGCTACGCAAAGATCACTACGGATGACGTTAAGTTATTATCAACAAGGAAATAATACACGTGAAGACTGCCGCTAGCTAACATATACTTGAACGCGTTTACACTCATTAGTTCCACAGTGGGCAATTAAAATTCATATGATATTATCTACTTATCTCAAACATGGTAATGCCGGACGCAAGGCCTTTTGGTATCTATAAACAAAAACCACAAATATTATGTTATTATTTCTTATAGATGTCGAACAATATAGTTACACAAGGGAAGACAGTTGAGAAACAAATTCTAAAATTTAAAATTTTCCCACTTTCGGTACGTTTTCCCAACTATTACGGATTGTATTTGTACTACGATATTTTAATAACTATGTATATTCGTATTAGCTGAGCGTTTTGTAAAATCAAAGATTAATAAGAAAGATCTCATTCTACATAAAATCTTCTGGTAAGTTTTCTCTTTTTCTCTTAAATTTATAATTTAAATAAGATACAGATTAGAGATAGATTGTACAACGATATAAAGCAGTAGTTCAATATAACATATTTAACACTGTTAATGATGTATACATATGTATACTAACATGCATGCATAATACATCATGACGACGGAGAACAATTGATATTTTTCCATGATACTTTTGAATAAACATACATTGTACGTATACCTTAAGTGTGAATCATTAATTGTGCAATCTAAGAACAAATTTAAAACAAAGAAAATACTTAAAACAGTTCTGCTTCACTATCACAGCTGCGGTGTCAACATGTCAGCATGAACCTACTCCCGTCTACTGCTGGACATAGGCCTCTCCAATAGCACGCCACTGAGCTCGATCTTCAGTTGCTTCAATAAAAATATGTAGTAAAAATATGTTATAATGTAAGGGAACAGGTAACACTTGCCTTTAAAACAAACCAACATTAAATAATCACAGAATTACAACTCAAAATATACAGCTATATCAGCTAACAGGTTCCTCATAGCGGGATATTAGTACAATCACGACTGAGATGGTTCAGTCGCTAAATTATTTAACCTTTTCAAATTGTTTTATAGTTAACGTTTTAGTCCACTGCTAGAGATAAACTCCACCAAAAGGAGTTTTAGACGTGTACATTAATTTAAAACATATATTAAAATTGATACTTTAAAGAGCAAACCAACGAGCTCGACAAATTGTGCTTTCTGCGTAGGAAACCACACGTGGCCATATAGTAATAAAGAAAATTGAAACAAGTAAAAAATTTGTATGATTTATTGAATCATGAAAACGGAATCATTGCAGTGAATCAGTGCATCATCTAGAACGAGCGAACTAATTAACGATATCTTCACTCTCTACCTACCCTCCCACGTCAGCTGACTGAATAAAGAAACAAAATATTGAGTAAATTTTCATATTATTGAAAAGAAGTACGGAATTGCAACAGCTGAACGCAGTGTTTGAACGAGTTAGTCCCACTCCGAGAAACGTGACGCCCGGAGGCCCACGATGAAGATGATATGACGGCCAATTGATTTCCGCGTTGTGGCGCGCAAACGTCATCTGATTCAGTTCACCATAACTCTACAATTCTGGACTACTCCTGCTTTTTTAGGGAATCGATATGAATTTCTTTAAAGCGTCAGACTAGTCCCTTTTGTTATACAGTTTATTTTGTTGCCGTATGTTTCTTTTGTTATTTTACTTTGCTCTATTTTAGTCTCTAAATTATTCGTGTTGTTGAACTCTGAGTTCGTTTATATCTGTGTCTTGTTTATGTTGCCTGAAATAGAAATATTATTATAATTTGTATGCAATTGGTATGGATTTTTATAGATTGGACACCTGTAGATTATTTTTTTTTTCAACTTTATTAACAGTATATACATAAAATATAGTTTTCATAAATGAAGTGTTTATGTTATAAAATAATAATTTCTTAAAAGTATTAATTAGCAAATATTGTATATTAATAAAAATGTGCCAGCAGTGCTGAAAAATGAGAAGAATATATTTAAAAATATTGCAAATCTGAAAAGTTTAAATTTAGGTAATCATTTTAATATTTGTTTGGTAAATTGGTAGGAGCTTTCGGTAAATTGTTAAAAGACTATGCATTTGAAAATTATGACCAGTGTGAGCGTTACCTAATGTGGATCATATTGTTGTTAATAATAACAAATACAACTCCCCTTTCAAGTGCGAATGAACATAGTAATAATGGTGTTAAAATTAAAGAACACAATTGTTTATCCAAGTTAATTGCTGAAAATAGTTTTCAGAATAATACGAGACGAGTAATAAATAATTCATATTATTTACTGTTTACACATTGACTAACTTTGGCTATACTTAGCTTCTTACACTTACATTATGTCTAACCTTCTCATATTGATACATTTACGTTAAGCTAGTGTTTATCTATTCAGTCCCAATCTCAAGACGAAATAACATTTTGAATAATCATTAAAACATATCTAATACAACTTTTAAGCTGAATACATTTAAAAATCATTATGTGTATAATAGACAAAAGTAGGCAAGCGAACAGTTTTTATAACTATTCTCATCCTCCGAGCGATCTAAATAACTATCAGAGATATCCATCGGCGACCACTTAACGGTATTCGATAATTGATTGATTGAAAAAAAAAATGTAATGGTATTGTAACCGCAGTTACAAAATTTGATTAGCGGAATGGTCACGTCGTATTCCGTCTATGGACGTTCATCACACAAACCGGAGAAAAATTTGATCAATAACATTCAAACAAATGGATGCGCTGCTATAATATATTTATTATACTAAATCGTTAAAATAGCTAGATTCAAAACAAGACTAACAAGCTCTTTAAGGAAGCATGCTTACAATACTCAGGCTCATTTATTTCAGGTAATATTGTAGTCAAAGCCGAGCGTATTGCTATTTAAAAACAATCGTCATTATACATATGTAGTGAGTACAACAAAGCCAACAAGTAATGTAATAAATGTTATATATAAATTTATATTTAACAAAAAATGTACATTATATATTTGTACACATTACAATTTAATATGTAATATGGTGTATTTTATGCATAGCTTGTATATCTTTATAATATTTTCAATATCTCCCCTATATTTTTAGATATAAAAAGATATACGATTATTGTAATAATAACTTTATAATTTGTTTTTATAGAGTACTACTATTGAATTGCAAATACCATTTGCAGCGCTAGAAAAGAAATATTTATGACAAACTTTTATGAGACAACTGTATTGATGTACTTCATACAGTACTTTAACACACAGAGCTTTAAGCTGTAACGAGCAGCTTTCTGCGTTAGGTATACGGTATTTACATGGTTGATATATTATGCAATGGCGCATAATGGACGACAATTCAATATGCAATCACTTACACGGACTACACGTATTAATATGGTACACACGTATAAATCACCATGATTATCTAATGATATGCGCATATTCATTGTAATGAGGCGCAAACCGTCCGTGCTGCGATGGAATTCGCTTTTCATAATGTCTCTTTTAGCTGATAATTGCTTAATTGAAGGCCAGCACGTGAGTGTATTGGAGTTAAATACATTGGAATGAATGGGAAGTTTGCATGATCTATTGCCTGGTTTTCACTGCATTACGCAGATGCTGAGGGAGATCAAAATTTAACGTACCTTGAACAAAATCTTCGGAACCGACGTGTATGTATGTACATATGTAGAGAATGATGAGTAGAGAACTTGGTGCTGCCTGCCTAGCCCGTGAGGGAAGTGGGGTTATAAAATTAAGCTGACATATAACTTAAGCATAATATATATTGCATTATTTAATATACCAGCTCCGTTTGGAAGCGAGCTTCGTAGTTT
>DWEC01002559.1:0-11563 GCA_018245735.1 Microceris miodesmiata
ATGTAGGACGCCCTCCAGCCAGGATTAGGTTATCAATTGCTTCACTCTTTGATTTTGATGAAATTATTCTATGAAAGGTTTTAAACTTGCTAATAATTCTTTCATCAAAATCGTTTTAGTCGTTTCGTAAATTGGTTCGAATGAATAGATTGAAAATAACTACATGAAATTTTAAGTCTTAATTTCGAAATCAGAGGCGCACTTTTAAAATTTATTTATGCCAATAATACGTTAAGAAAATAAAAAAAAAATAGAAATGTAACGTTATACTTACCATAATAAAACAAACAAATCCCTGATGCCGTGGCAGACCAAATTACAAAATCCAACTTATCTTCGATCGACTGGGAGAACAACGCCGACCACTATATACCCTTCAATCAGAAGTCGTAAACGCTAAATTTTTACGACCATTGGCGTCTACGAACCATACATAAATCAAGGCGGAGATACAAGGCTGCAAATCTTTTTACGACACACGACAGCAATGAAATCATACCTTGTTAGGTCTTCAAGCAACTGACAGCTGTTAATGTGCTAACACGTTTCTCAGACAAGTACCACCCAACTGCGGCACAAAGAATCGCCACTACTACGCCACTTTCTACGCTAACGAAGTTAAACTAAATATATCCATATTATTCATTGTGACGGAGATGTTCAGTATTCACTTCACGGTTTCTAATTTCTTTAATGTCCATTGTAAAAACGATCTTTGTAGATTATAATCTCTGAGTTAAAATTAACGTAGACGATTAACGAAAGTTGATTTCTCTGGAACTCAATGCATGATAAATGTGTATTAGTTGAGCAGTTGGCAACGTTGTCTTGATTATTTCAAAAAACAAGCCACCGTCGACTGTTCCGTGGCGAATTGACACACGAGTATATACTATTCGTTACAAAAACTATTAGTCGCATTTTTTACGATCTCGAAACGCTATACAGTTTTACAATTTTTAGACAAGCAACTAAAACTGAACAATTCTTATTAAAATATCTATTCAACTACTCAGAAGGTTGAAGGTATCGGAATTTGCAGCAATGTTATGGATAATAATTATAACGCTTTGTACCTACTGAGAATAAAAGCAGAAAGATATTTTTTTTCATAACAACACAGAAATCCTTTAGATATTCAGATGTCACATAAAATTACTAAAGATGTATGTATGTGACTCAGCCCTTATATCTTTCAACACATCAAGTTAATGAAGTGAAAACACAGCTGCCTAAAAACACTACACCGGCTTGTCATTGTGTTATGTGGTAAACAGATAACATTTCAGTTATATATTAACTATTGTTATTTATCGCCTCTGTAACTGGTATCTTTCCCTTTTCACATAACTCGACGCCATTGTTTGAGCGCACGATAACGCAACAATATGCGTTTCCTTATCTTCTCTCATTAAATAACACGATTGCGTTTTAGTCGGCGATACGCGATGTTGCGATAGGGATACCCTAATTAATAATTTGCAGTGAAATAAATTATTAATTTGCTTGTTAACGTCATAAATAAATTTAAAATGTGACGCAGAGGTTCGAGGCGAACTTGTGATAACGGAACATTACAATAAATTCAGAATTTTAATAACACATTTCATATTGTTGTATTGTAAAATTGCAATATGGATATGTGTAAGATGTACTTTTAGACAATGATCAGCAGTTTAAAGTTATAGGGACAATTATTTTCATCAAAGTTCAAATATATACATACGTCAAATTTGTATATTATCGTAAAATTTATCTTTCATGGAGACACATGTCACAATCATACGCTATTAATTTAGACGCAGATATGCCTCATCTGTCTGTCATAACTCACTAATGCACCCATAGCTCGTCGCGTAGTTTGATATGACGTCAGAATCGATCCCAAATGAGCGCATTGAAAGAACGGGTCGATGATCGACATCGTTCGATTTCATTCATTCGTTTATTGATAATCATTGATCAGTAATGAAGTTTGGTGTATAATGAAACAGTTCAAACAAAATAATACCTGTACAAATAAATATCTTTTATACTTATAATATAGGTATAATTATATATCTACGTTTATTATTTATCTTTTGCCACGTTACTAGCCTGTTAATGTAAATAAAGGTAGCAATAACAATACATTGTTGGTAATAAAATACAATGCAGGATGTTACCAGATACCGACGTTACCAGAGATACAGTTTGCGATAAAACTAATGACAACATACATAAAACAATACAATAAATCATTCTCATTTGAATCGTAATAGTTTTTAAAACTACGGAAAATAAATTTTGTTGGCATATTAAAAATTACGGAAAGAATCATCATCCTCATCGGCCAACTCCCGTCCACTGCTGGACATGGGTCTTTCCAATAGCACGTCGCCGCCAGCCACTTTGCGTATATCGTCACTCCACCTATCTGGAGGGCGTCCTACGCTACGTTTACCGTGAACATGAGAGTTAGCAGCAATTCGTAGTTGCTACTGTTAGTTTGCTACAATTTTTTCATGTTTACATAAAAAATACACGTAAGTATAACTAAAACCGTGCTGCATCAGCTCAACATATTTCGTATAACATACATACGTACATAAACGTAAAAAAACGTAATTTCACGCCCGTAATCCTCGAAAGGGTAGGCAGAGGAGTGTAGTACACTCCCACGTGTCACCAGTTATGTTTTACCACCACAAGATGTCGCAGCTAAACTGCCGCCGTGAATTGTGTTTCTGATGACATGACTAAATAACTAAATGCGGAATCGCATACATAAGCATTCTTCACGTAACTTAGTAATTAACCGAAGAGTCACATGAGAATTAACAAAATTTACACAGAATACGTAATAATATTTTTATCTCCCGGCGCACTGCAATTGAACAGTCTGTAAACTCTTTTCTATACAACATACCATCTCACGTATGTTTTCCAGTAGTAGAGGAGAATAATATTGCCACATTTCATCTGTTATATCACAAGGCCCATGGAATTGGTGGTGAGCCCATTGCCGTACACCGGCACAAATCCAGTATTCGAGCTGCCATTGAGAATTTCAAGCACAAGACAACCTTACTATGCCCAACTCGGGGATTGAACACAGGACCTTGGATTAACAGCCGGGCTTGCAACGACTAAACCAGCGACTCAATAAACCCCTTGTTAAATTCACGAATAAGTTCTACAGTCGTAGAATACAATATAAGACCAAAACCTCGGTACACCAGATAACAAGAAAATATAAAATACAACAGAAATAATTAAGTAGGGGAAAGAAAAATGCAATCTTAACCTAAAAAGACCCTTTTCTTCCAGGCAACCTCAATGTGGAGTTTATTTAGAAAAAAATGAAGAGAAGACTAATGGGCAGAGTATACAAAATTGTAACGAACTATTTCACAAAAACCATATTTACAACAATGTACAAAGAAACTAAGATTAGGAAACTGACGCAAATCTATAATTTACACAGCACGAGTCTTCTTATCAGGAGGAAGTTAACTGAGATATAGGTACATTCAAAATATAATAATTACAAAAAGACATGTAGGTACTCGTACATAAGAAGCAGAACATACGAGCATAATCCGACAAGCAAATATGCGCGAAATTTGTTATGTTACATCTATGACTTTAGTAATGTGAAACACACTTAATGGGAAAGTCAAATAAAAATGTTATTTTAATCTCGAAATATGTTCGTTTCCAAACTATCCTCTTACATTATATATTTAGCTTAGGTTTTAATAATAAACAAAGTAAATTATGAGGTCAGCACGGCCCAACCCCACCTTGCATGTCCAGCGTGGGGATTAGGGGTAAGAAACCGCTGTTAAAATACACAAACGCGCTCATAAGGGTTGCTTCATAAAGGTGACAATGCTATGTGAAAAAATGATTCAGAGATAAATGTCAACCTTCCTTCTATTTTATTTTAATTGTTCAACACTGTTGCTATGCACATATGTATGTATCCTAATAAAAGGTAAAATTCCCAGACAAAACCTGAATACGGCGTACAAATTTTATTAGTATATTGTTCTGTGCGTAATACAGCTAAATTTTACGCAATTCGTTCATTGCAGTGAACCCATAAGACTGTAACTGACATTTTCAAAGCATCTCATATTTCTTACGGTACTGTGACATTTACGAACGAATCTAATATCAGCGGGTGCTGAGAACAGCTTGGCTTTTAAGTTATCGCAGTATTTACTTGTTCCGGCTATAACCTGGCTACACACTTCTATTATTTCAATGGTACCTATATTTTCTTACCGAAGTTCTTAAGAAGTACAAATAATTACAAGGTTTTTTGGTGGTTGAATAGAAGGGATGATGATTATGAACCACCAATTAAGCGGTTTCCATGAAGATTGACCACCAATTAGGCACTTTCGAAAAACCACAGAATAAAAATGCAGATTCGTCAATACTGATAGTCATTCTCGTAACAAAAAGAATTCGGCGAAACGAAATATTCACGTTTATATTGGATTATTTAGGATATGTGATGCATTAGTTATTCAGTAGAATTAATTATTCAGTAGCAATTAGTCAGTTCACAGAATTAGTAGGAAGCATGATGTTGTTTAGGTTCAACTCCTTATAGCTTTTTACGAGTATACATAAATTAAGATGTACAGGATTCTATACCCACGTGAGTCGTATAATGGTTTAAGTCACCTTATAAAAAAATGATATCATCTCTTAGATGAGCTAGATTTATTACAACTTCTGTGTACTGAGTTAATAAGCCTTCTACATGTATTCATAACAATACATTGATATCAATTAGCTTAATAGAAAATACTTCTCAGTGAATTAATTAGTCTCTAAAGGCAAGGTCTCTAAAGAATAAATTGGTCTCTGAAGTAAATTTTATACTTTTTATTATATGTGAAAAAAATTATAGTGCCAAATGGGCAGCATAACTCAGCAACATACGCGCAAATATCATACATTGCTGAAGTTTCTAACCGTGGTCGTCTAAAACGCGAACTTGATTTATTCTAGGGCTGAGTTTCAGAGTTTATAATACGGCTATGCCAATACTAAAAAGGTGTTATACACCCAAATTAAATATAAAGATTGCATTATCGGTTCCGAATAAAAACGTAACATCCCACAGAGGTGTGTAGTACACTCCCACGTTTCACCAGTTACGTTTGCGTCCCATGGAATAAGTGGAGAGCCTATTGCCATACACTGGGCTCAGATGCAGACTCCGAGTCACTACTAGAAATTCTTGTTCCGAATACATAATTTCATTTCTGTGCTAAAAACCAATTATTAACATATTTGTTATTAACGATGATTCACGAGAAACATCGCAGGATAATAGTGACATAAAGTCATTGCAATTTTATTTAGATCCGTTTTTATGGGCATGTCTATGGAGCCGTGCATCCGGCTTTCAAGGAAAAACTTTGAAAATGATCGGATGTGAATCGGGTTTTACCTCAAAGCAAATGAAAAAAAACCTATGGTTATATACAGTTACATTTTAACGACACGATAGACATTTCTCTCAGACTGAATTTAACTTCTTATATAACGTTATTACGTAGATAAATTATTCATGAAATAATAAGTACATGAATTTCGGTTTTCTTTTTCGAATCCTGGGAAAACTTGTATTGTTATTCAAATTTCGTAACCCTGTAAGAAGTAACTTTCAAAATTTGCTGTGTTTCATTGTTTTATTGAACGGTGTTAAAAAAAGTAAAAAACCTATGTAATATCCTATCATATTCTTTATGTCCGATTTTAAAAGAATTTTATACGTGTGATGTAAGTAATATCCGTTAGTCATCACTAAGATTTAATCACATTTTCCTTCACGTCTGCAACGAACCTTTTTAACTTTAGGTATTTTCCTCCGTTAAGAATGAATTTTAAATAGTTACATTTATGCATAATTCTGCGACAGATTATGCATTGATGAAAATACAACCATGTTGTATACTGTAAGATAGCCGGCTAACACGTTTGTTACTTATATAACATATACATGTGTATACATGTATCCAAGAGTCTATTAATATAACGCAAAAAAATATTATCTAAATGTTGCTTACTAAGTACAATACGAGTATATTTAGATGGATTAGTAGTAACGGTGTCGCACAAAAACTAGGATTTGGCATACAAATTAGAAAGACAAATGGTCAAGTTTATATTATGTAGGTACACGATAAAATTATAAAATTAACTTATTAAATTTATGAAGTAGCGTGTTTACGTGGAAGCTAAATTAAATTTGTAGCTATATTTTTAATGAAGAATCTTATTAACGCATATAAAATATTTCACCAATACCTGCCTAAAATACCACCTAGACATACAAATAAATAAAATTTTAAAGTGTCTGCTTTAAATATTAAAATAACCGCTTTTTACTAAATGCATTTACCTACTCGTATATGTATACACGGTACATATACCAAAATAACATTTTTTACATTTTTTGTCTGTGTGTCTGTTTATCCGGCTAAGCTCTGAAACGACTGGATTGATTTTGGCGGGACTTTCAATGTCAGATAGCTAATGTAATAAGGATTAAGGAGTAACTTAGGGTTTTTAATTTCAGAAAAAAATTGACTCATATGCGAACGAAGTCGTAGGCGTAGCTAGTGATAAATAAAATAATACGTATTTTGATACTAACGCATTTGAATGCCAAAATCCCCACGCTACTCGTAACATTTCAGTAAAAGAAAAGCAAAAGGTTTTTCAATAAAATCTACAAAACACAAAACCCATCCCCAACATAATTTCACATACATACCGTAAGATTAACTACCCCATTGACCCCACAAATACGTCACAATGCACATATGTTTGTTACATACTATATGGCATAAAGCACTCACTGCAGATTGGTTCAGTGGATACGTTGCGCAAGCGAGGACGTGGGTATTGTAGCGGCGTTCCTGAAGCTCATAAAACTATTATCTTCACTGTAATTACATGACGCAATCAGAACACATATGTATTATATGTGTGGGTGAATAGAAACACTATAATGTACAACCAATGAAATATGAATATTGAGAAACTGCCACTCAAAGTTAACAGCTATAAATGCTAACGCTTTCTTTAGATTTTCCTTAAAGGAAAAATATATATGTTAATAATGCCAATTAAGTAATTAGCTATTAACCTTTCATAGAAAAAAAAATTCTGTTTGCGTTTCTCGCTTATGAAAAGCCTTAATTTTAGAAGGCATTCAGTACAATGGTTAAATAAACATTTTAAATCGTCCTGCAGTTTCAAAAGATTACATTCTAAATAAAATTATTTTGTTAGTAGTTAGCGCTAACAAAAGTAAAGAAAAAACGTTCTCTTTAGTATATAATATAATCGAAATTGTCATGAAATATCTTGATGTTAGTTAAGAGCAAGGATTAGAAACTCGATAAGGAAATATTCTTAGTAAAAAAGTACAGTTGTATTGTAAAAATGCTAAATTCTGCAATTACTTAATATTTGTTCTCGTTGTCTACATAAAGCTATTACAATATCACAATCTCCTGGTTATGTACCCTGGCGCACGATTTTCATATTAAGGTCTGTTTTTTATATTAAGGTCTGTCTGCATCCACGATCTTATAATTTCACCGACATCCTAAACGCTGCTCTTATATTAAATGTCTCGCATTTTTATGAAATATTTATTAAACTTCACTATATATATGTATGTACTACACTGTACTGTATGATTATATTATATATATGTATGTACTACACTGTATGATTAGATACTGTCAGGTTCCGAAACGACTTCGTTACAATCGGTGGGAGTTTATTTAGGGGCCTCGTATATAATAGGTCCGAGACAAGTCGGGCCATCCCGAAAAACGTATGTGAACTAAGCCAGTAGATATGTATATATTCCTGTAAACGGTGCTCAGACCCAAGTTTAATGGTAGACACCCGGGCAGTCACTATCAGATCCTATAGGTGTATCTACGAGAAGGCATAATGACGATCAGTTTGGTAGACTATAATAACCATAAACGAGTTCACTAATTAAGAAGCCATAAAAGATAATCTGACGATGACCATTCTGATGATCATAATGACGATAATATTTAGTCTCCACGAAGTAACCATTACTCTTAACCAACCCATAGTACAGTATCCTGCGGTAAAGTACAGGTGATTGAATTTACTCAGGCTTCGAATATCTGGCTCACATTTTTATTTACCATTCACCTTCAATAGCTTTAACCATACATGAATGAAGCAAATGAAATTGTAATAACTTTACTAGATGCTGTCGACACGTGAGCAAATTGAGAGCGACCTGCAAAAAAAACTCAAGATCGTCATGTACCAATTTTCCCGCTTCGTATTTCCATTTAGCAGGTCGATATGTAGGTATTCGCACACGAGTGTGTCATCTGAATAATTACACTTATTAGGCGGAAAATAAATCTCTCGTGGGTCAATAGCACCGGTATAATCGAGATGAATTAGCTCAAGGTAAACATCGTTAAGCGTGGTCAGTTCGCGGATTATTGACCGCTACTGCCATCAATAAACAATGAAGAAATTTTGACTAAAACAATTGAGAAGAACAATCTTTAATAAAATATGTGATTAGATTTAAAAACTAAACATTTAAAAAATATAACTTCACAACGTTTCTGGTGGTCAGAAAACAGTGGAATTTGTTCAAATATTTCTGACAAGCCAAAATATTTTCTCTGAATAATTGTTATTCCATTACTGCGGTCCAGTGAACATGAGTGTAATGGATAATGGTACTTGGATAGGTACATTCCAACTTAGTCCTAATGAACACACACCTCACACATCGTTAATCCTATTTAAAAGCACTTAACGTTACAACATGCAAATCACTGCATTCTATTAGGTGGCCTTAAACGGCCTACATGCACGTTTCACAAAATAAAGTAACACACGAAACTGATGAAACACCTCCAACCGTTATCTGTATCAAATCAGAATGCTTTATTGAAATCGCCTCAACAATCCCAACATTCACACTGACTAACAATTAATTAAATGAGCATATATTTGTTATTTTATTATTATTATTACTAACCTTTTTTAATTTCCCATTATTAGAAATGGATCTGTCAGAATAGACCGTCAGAATGCGAAGGCCTCTGCCTTCGAAAACACACGCAAATACAAATTTTAAAAATACACATTCCAGAATATCCTTTGTCCTAGTTTTGCTTTAAAGCCTCCCGAGACTTCGGGATTAGAAATTCTTGCTCAGGTGCATAGAAAATGTAATATATGACTGACGTCAATGACAACATAGAAGTATACAGAAAATGTAATATATGACTGACGTCAAAGACATTTTACATATAATGATACGTAATTTGTTTCTCTAGTTTTTGTTGATCTCAGTTAAATCGACATAAACTTTTTGTTGCAATTAAAAATACGTCAGAGTGGACGCCCGTGACCCTCAAAGACGTTTTGTATACAATATTAATAAAAATCTTAATCACAATGATATTACAAAGGCGTATTTAAATTAAATTTCCAAATTCGATACGCAATTTATTGTTATCAGAACTGTAATCGGTAAGAACCTTGACATTAGTGAAACGAGCGAATTTATTATTATGCAGATGTTTAAACTACAAGATATAAATTATGGTATTCTGATTAAGGCATGAACTTTCGCCACTATAAGTTAAAAAACGGGTATGCATGAAAAAAGCTTCCTTGAACGACTTATTTATAAAGCCCCTATAAGTCTGGTACATGATAACCAATCAGAAATATATTCACAATAATTATGTAATTCTTACAATGCGATCTCGACAACGGCATGCTAAAAAGAAGACAAGAAAATTTAAATGAAATTATTATGTTTTTCCTATTCTTCTCCTTAAACTCGAGCAATTTTTAACGTTTATTTTATTACATTTGTATTTTAGCTATAAGAAGCGATCGTTTCAAGAACACTATTCAATCCATTCAGACTAGACAGCCGAGATTGCTCCGGTCGACGCTGGATTAACTGTAAAACGTGACAGCATTGAGTAACACGGTTTCCTATACAAGAAATGCCGACCACATTAACTGCGGCGTCGTCTGAGGAAAATGAAATGGCATCGCACTGTGGTTTGATTTTTTTCCAAGCTAGTACAAAAAGATCACCTAAGTCATATCTTACATGAATAGTATTAATGTTAACATAATGTCTGAATTCTCAGGAGTATCTTCGGTTGTATCTCAAAAGAACATAGCTTATACAATAGAGCTTAGTAAGGAAGCGAGCGATTTTACTACTTCACGTGGTAAATAGTTAAGTAATTATTACAAAATTGAGCAATACTAGCAGCCCTGTCAGTATTTTCCTGAAATTTCTCAAAGGAAATGTCATTTCACATTATATCTGAATGTAACATCTAACAATGATAACGATCAGTGAAATATTAAATGCGTTAGTCCGTCGGAAACAATTACGTTCGAAAACTACAGTCTTCCATAAATAGAAACACTGGCATAAAACATATTATCATCAACATCGACTCTTGTGTCATACAACTATTGAATTTAGGACAAAACAATAATTAATTACTTCCAAGGACTGATAGTTATTAACTAATTATCTTATAGATATTAGGGGTATTATTACACTGTCATGATGCCTGTAATTGTCTGTAAATATTTGTTTACTGATTATAATTAAACATCGCTCGCATTCGTAGCTCATTATTAGAGTTGTCTTTTATCTGTGTCGTAATACGTAGGAAAATCCAATGTTAATAACTAGATTCTTCTAAGCTAGTTAGTTCTTTTATTTGTTGGGTTTGTCCGTCATGACATAAGACTAAGCCTGCATTTTCCCCGAAGAGGTAGGCAGAAGAGTGAAGAACGAGTGTACGTTTCACTAGTTACATTATACGTCCCATAATGAAATAGGTGGTGTGCCTATTGACATTCCCCGGTAACAAATCCAAATTTCGAGAAAGTACTAGAAATTTCAAGTTTGAAAAAATCCAATAGTACCCGACTCGGAGATCAAATCCAGTACCTCTCGGTCGCAACCACTAGAAAAACAAAGCAGTCAACACATTCGTTTCTATTCAAAATATTTAGAAGATATATCCAACCTCTTGAAGGTCAATGAAAGCAACACTCCATCCTCATGTGACCACTGATTACGTTTTTCTTATCACAATTATTGAAGTACAAATACCACATATTACACGACAAACACCAAAAGCCCAAATTCAACAAAGACGTTAGCTTTAATCAAATCATTTGTTGGTTAACAAACGTAACAACATGTATAAAAAAGCGTCAAAAACTTATTTAAAAAATTGCGCTAATAATAGAAGAATATTGAAAAATGGTAAACCGTGAAAAAAATCGTCTTAATTCTGTATATGTGATTAAAAAATCACCGCACGGATTTTAAATTATATTTCAACTGTGATTTTGGCAAAATATATAGTTCCATTATATGTATAGTTCCATTATATGTATAACAGTCTAAAATATTCTAAAACATTTTTTCGCGTTAGGAATTTAAAATATAAAAATCATTTATAAAGCGTTATGTTTA
>DWEC01002560.1:0-11562 GCA_018245735.1 Microceris miodesmiata
CCTTCGCCGCAACTTTGGAAAGGCAGCCCGACAATGATCAGAGGAGCCGGTCCACGTCCGTTGGCGGGCTGCGATAAAAAATATTCCTCTTTTTTATCAGTTTTACATAGATAGATAAAAGGATATAATCCGTAACGACTGCCCGCATTCCGGGAATTCTATCAAATTTGTTTATGTCAGTTAAACTGAACCTACGAATATGCGCAATGATCGAATAAACGGCGCTTTGTGTTTTATATTCTTTTGACTTTTTTTTATTAAAACGACACGCACAGAATCAAAATAATTATTTTCATAATAACTTATCTTTCTTGATACAAATGTTATTATACCCAATATTAAAAAAAATATTATTTAACTGCGAAAGGCACTTTCTGACGAGTATTTTAATATTACACATTATTATCTGCTTTACCCAGAAGGAACCTGTCGTAATTATATAATAGTAATAATAATTTTTATTATTGTCAACGTTGTGAAGTGAGCGCATTTATTTCGTAAGTGAACATGTGCGTATGTACGGGTAATAATTCATAGGCTCCGAGATAATATTAAACATTTCCTAGTCAATTACTTTGATAGGGAATATATCTATAAACAACCTGTCTCTATACAAGTATTGTAAGTATTCCATCGAAGAACCATTTTTGTTAGGGTATGTCGCAGTGATACAGAATGTATGCTCGATAATGGGGCAATCTTAATATTTATTAGTTTTTCTTCATTTAGTAGTACACTCCACTTCCTTTTTCCGGTCCTCATATATTTACTCGTCTAAACATGATAATAGTTTTATGTGAGACGCCTTGCTGCTCGCAAATCTTTTAGAATTGAAAAAGCTATCCTGAAGAAAGGTGTCCTCTTTGTTCCTTAGTACGTAACCTAGCCCTTAATTACAGAACCCATGCGACGACATCCGCCACCGTCGCATCTGGTCGAAGGGCAAGTGGTGCGGCACGCTGCCCAAGGTGTTGGTGATAGGGCCGCAGAAGACCGGCAGCACCGCCCTCTACACGTTCCTGGCGATGAACCCGTCGCTCGTGCCCAACTTGCCGAGCGCCACCACTTACGAGGAGCTGCAGTTCTTCAACAACAACAACTATCTCAAAGGATTGGATTGGTGAGGCATTTTTTATATTACAACTGTCTGAACGACAACCTCATTGATCGAGTGGTTGCAGGTAACGAGTGCTGATAGAAACTTTCTGGGTTCCATTCCCGCAGCTGGTTTTATTAGATTTTTCTAACTACATTTTCTACCTATTAGCCATCCGCGAAGTAAATAATGTTGTCAGAAAAATATCCCTGTATTGCTCATGGAAAATATCGAACAATTTACGATATTGTCAAGCGAGACAAGCGACTATTCATATCACGTAAAACTAACTCATTAAAATTAATCGTTTGGAGGATCTTCTGAATTATAGGCCCGCATCTAACGCAGCAAAATCTCAGTCGACTTATAAAGACGTATGTATATGTGTTCGTACTAAACACAGACGTGAATACTGTAGGATGATACATTATTAATGCACACGTACAATAAGGCCGTACGTGATTACGGCGCGGATCACGTTGCTACGTCTGATATTATTCAGTGTCTCGTAGCAGTTATTAATTCATTACATTAATATTATTAAAAATTGTTCACGGGTTTCTTGTATACGGTGCAATGTACATTAAAAACTTTTCATCTACGGTGAGTTCTTAACGAAGCGCGCACACACGGGTACGCTGGTTACATTTTTTTTTAAATTTATTTATTCAGTTTTGTTAAATGTATGTTTGTATGCCTATTGTCATTAACATTTTTTATATTTTTATAAGTTCTCGGCAATAAGCACATCCGCTATTTCATGATAGGTGAACGTAGGAATACCACGCTGATTTTCCTACCCCGTCCAGGAAATACAGGGGTGATGTAGTGTTCGTAAATTCTACTCTAGTACTTTTCACTAACATGTAATAGGTATTGTGTAACTATTGAGTAAAAGTTTTTCCTTAAAATTAAAAGATCTCAAGATATATTCTCATCTCCCTGGTCTACTGTGCATTAGTAGACTCCACACACCTCAGAGAACATTACGGAGAACTCTTAAGTGTGCTTATTTGACATATACTTCCCTCATCATTACAGGCACATGTTTTGTTTATGAATTTATTTTTGAGTTAGTTATTTATTAAAGTTTAGTACACCTTATCATAATTCTTCTCTTCGCAAGTCTCACTATGATCTTACAGCTTTAGTGGAAAGCACTCAGAGGAGCACCGCGGCACGTTTCAGTTTCCACTTCCGCGAGTATTCTACTTGTATACAAAGCATTAAAAGTCTTGGGTTCGATTACTGTAACAATGGTTACATATATTGTTGCCGTTCTGCTGCGAGTGCTTATTCTTGAGTTCCGATCTAAAGTGGACAATTACACGAACACACTTAAAAACATTTTTCTTCTTAGAGTCTATGATAAATTAATATCACACCCTCAGAAATAATAGGTACAAAATGCTATTATTTCTTCTTGGTGGCAATAACGCATGTATCTCTATAATGTTAGCAGTATTTCTTTTTTACTACTAGTAATATTATTGTACCGTCTTGCCAGGTGTCCCATATGGAGTAGGCAGAGAATACCGAGCCACAAACATCTCTATCCTTACAGAAATAGAATAAAATCTTCCTAGACATGCGCTCACCATCTTAGGACGCTTCCGTAGTAACCATCGGATGAGATATCGGTGAAACTCTATGAAACGCAAAAAAATTACGTGCTTCGTGTACATTCATCTTTCTCTGTACACATATCATTCAACATGTGAACTAAAGATTCAAAATTTCCACAGTCCATATCTATGACAAAAGCGCTAAATCCAACGCTGTACTGATACACCAGCTATGAAGAGACATTATTACTGTTATCATTATTAACTCAAAACGTACAACGGACGTGTACGTGATAAAAGTAAGATACATTTCGCTAATAAATAAGGCCGGTGTCATATGAAATATAGCTCTAGGTGTTCGTTACGTTTTTATATGTATGTAGCTATATAGGCAATAAAGACGACTGCCGGTGAGCGCGTATCGCGCTTCGTAGAAAACAACCTTACACTTCACTGACGATACCGTTAATTGGTCAGCATATTTCTAAATGTCAGTTTATTAGGTCATTCATCTCTGCGTTTGGTTACGTAATGGTTTGTATAGAAATAAAAAATAGAATGTGCTCAATTTTTCTACAAATTATAGTTCTGTGTTCATAGTGATTGCCTCGTAGTCGAGTGGTTGCGCGACTGCTGATCAAGGAGTCCTAAGTACAATTCCCAAGGCGGATACTACTGAATTTCTCTAACTTAGAATTTCCAGTAGTAGTTCCGAAATCTGGATTTCTGCCCGATATATGGCAGCAGGCTTACACTCCTTTAGTAGAATTCAACTGGTGGATTGCGGGAGCGTAGGTACTGTATTTCTATGCCTACCTCTTCGGAGAATTCAGGAATATTTCTTTATCTTCTTCTTTATTATTCGCGGGTTTCTTCGACTATTATAATTAACGTGTCAGTTTTTTTCGGTCAGATATGCCATGTTACTCGTATAATAGTCTGTTTACGACTAAACTAGCACAAGTGTGTAACCAGCACTAACCACTTCGTAGAATACACCGACGATAAAATCGCCAACTCAACCTTGGCAAGTTAATAGGGTTGCACGCACGGCCAAAGACGCTATCACATCGCGACGCACGTCATCGCAGCGCTCCTCTCACGATGCGCTGATTATGATCTCGGGCCCTCACACGACACGACCGCTCGACGATTGTGGTTACCGCATGTACTATATTCATACAATATTATAAAATATATTAATTTTCGACCCTTTTTTATAATTGCACTGTTGGAAAATGAATATACTTTGTACTATATAATAAAACGTAATCTCGCTAAATGGAAGATAATTAAAACGTATAAAATATGTGTTCTAAATTTAAATATCGCTACCTAGAACGGTAAGGAAAAACGTCGTGAGGAAACTTGCACACCTCAGCGTGTTCTAGAATGTTCTTTATGATGTATGAAACCTGACAGGCTGCATTTAGCCAGTGTGCCAGACTGTGGCATTAACTTTTCTCCTTTTGAGAGGAGACCAGTCAGTCAACCGTGGAAGTATAAAAGGGTTAATTTATCTTATGTATATTAATATACACGTAGATGTAATTTTATGAGTGCACGCGCGGAATGAATAAACGCTTATTAACGTGTGTTATTGACGTGGCGTAGTGATATGACGTAACGCTGGAAGATTTTAGTGATCACTTTATGTGCTTGTATGTATGTAAAAGAATTTATTTACAAGGAATTTATGCGAATTCACGTTTTTACTGACCAGCTATATTACAGGCGAGTACTTTATTGCATTTTATTAATACATACCAATATGCCCTCCTCTCCCTTCGGGAAAATACAAGTGTGGTATTAAGTTTACCTCATAATTATGAGTGTCATCACGTTTGCTCTCTAATTTCGACAATGCATAAAAACACACGATATACGAACATTTAAGTAGGTAATATATATTTAAGTAATATATAATTATATCTCTAAATTTAATGACAAAGTTTATGAAGATGAGAAATTTTATTATGAAGAATGATCCTTGTTAGGACCGAAGCTAGTCGAGCTATCTCGTAAAAACATACGTGAATTAAGCCGTTAGATATTTTAATCGTTTTCAAAGTTTATTTCATTATATTAAGTCCATTTTGAATAAGCATAGTATACCTCAAAACTATTATTTCTCTCGTATGTTGAGGTGGAAATACCTGAGTATTTATGGGTTATAATTATTTTTTATCATTATGTTATAATATTATATGACTATCTAGTACCTATACAACTCCTATACTGCTGGATTGGAAAGGCCCAGGATGGATAGTCGCGGCATCGATTAGGGGATTTATTTGTTCTACAGTGGACTTCAAAAGCCTGATAGACGGTTAGTGGATCGTTATATTATATTAACAATAATTTGTATGATTGTCTATACTGAAACAACGTACAAATGTAGGCATAAAAAGATATTTCAATTAACCTACCGGCCTCAACTCAAATACTTTGAGACTCCTAAGAGGATTTACGGAGATCCAACCCTTTGAATACAGGACCGGTATTATGTCCTATACTTATCTTAATAATACTTATTTCAGTCAAATCTATGACTTTTAGTTTTGAAAATATTATTTTAATTCTTACATCATTGTGTTTTACTAACTGCTTGAAATTCCGTACTTCTGAATATATGTAAATTCAAAAAGTACTATTTTCGATTTAATTATAAACCTATTCGTGTGTAATATAAATAAGTTACGCCTTTGAGTATAAAAACTGTTGCAGTATATTGGTGATCTATAAGTTTTTTTTTTTTTAAGAAAAAATATATTAATAACAAAACATTGTGTACAATTACGAGTCCACCTTTTTAATATGGCACTCGAAAATGTGCAAAATATGTCACCCAACTTGTAACAAGAATGGGGAGGGCATGGGCACTTTGCCCTCTGCACTTTTAAACAGTCATTTGATCTGAATTTTTAGTAAATAATAAAAAAATCAGTCTCAAAATATGATCATGTCACATCCAAGCTCCAGCACATCCTAGTTTCTTAATTTTATACTGACCACAAATCAAACAGAACTATAGTCCACAGAACAAATTAAGGAAAACCAAATTGCATTGAAAAAAAAAAAACAAAATTTAGACTTCATTAGAAACAGGAAAGCACAAGTCAATATAACAAACAATCACAGTATAATTCTTACTGATAAGAGCTACAATATAGTTTTTCAAATATGAATATATCCTAAAGGTTACAATACAAAGACTTGCAGTAAATCAACAATATTATAAAGAATATAACTTATATAATTCATAATTTGTGATTACAATCAACCCTGCAGTGGCTGTGTGGACTACATATGTAGCCCATTCATACAAAATGAGTTTTATTTTGTTCAACTAAGTTTTGCTGATTTTATACAGTTAAGCATGCTGTACTGATTATAATTCCACAAGTAAAATAAATATTTTTTTTATAAATCAAACATGGTTTCAATTTGAAGATGGAGTCTACATATGTACTCGGCGCGACCACTGATGTCTCGTTTAGATGCGCGACCACTGCAGAGTTAATACATCAAACGGCAATTGAGAATTGTCTTCTTGCTCTTCATTTCAAATACTTGTAACAACTGATCAATTTCTGTATCCACATCAGGGCTCTGTGACAACTTCGTCACTATGTCGGATATCAGGAACGAGCCTATCGTAGCTTCTTCTGCATTGTCTTCGATGTCGATATTGACGACGTGAACCATTTTCTTAACAACTGGTTTTCTGTTAGTGAACCAAAGTATCACTTGATCAAAAACTCGCTCTTCGCATGTTATTATAAGGTCAAATATCTCGGAGGAGTCCTGCAGCCGCTCGGGACACGGCTTGATCCTTCTGTTGCGTTCTAGCATGTTCAACAATCCATTCTGAGTATAATAGACTTTGTCTTTATTTATCAGATCTTGAGAGATATCCTTGTACGGAGTCCCAAAATCGTAACAGTTGGGGCGGTCAGGAGCAGTTCCTGGCAGCCTCACCTTGTCGCCAGTGCCAAAGGACTTTACTTTAAATCCTTTCTTCGCAAGAAAAGCATGGGCTTCCATACTTCTGTTCATGTTGGAAGAACATGTAATTGCAATGTACAATTCTTTCATCATGCCAATCTCGTATTATACGCAATTCAAGCAACAGTTATTCAGAAAATGGTAGTTGCAATTTTCACTCCTCCTTATTGGAATGAATGCCGGTTACAGAAAACGTCGATAATTAATTTTAGAGGTATCGCCGCATTTATAGGATAACACTGAAAACTACCGTCAGCTTCAAGCGAATAATGCGTAGTGTAGCCAATTGAGTAGCCAGAGTCTATCGCGTCACTGTTCTTTTTAAACAGTATTAGGCTCAGATAGCACTCTTAAAGCCAACAGGTAGACCAAATTATTTGGGACAGTGTTCGTATTTATGTAATGAATGGTTTGTAATCTTTGTTTGACTATAAAACGTTGCTATATAAGATTCTTTTTATTTAATTTTTTAATCTTTAATGTTACATAAGAAATTGCAATTTTGTATATAAAATTGCAATTCTGCTGTTTTATTTTCAACACATTCAAACGTTTTTCGTCATCATAAAAATTCGAGTAATTATGGAGTATGAATAATTTTTATTTTTATACGAAGTTTAATTATTTTTATTTGAATAATTTTTTTTTTTATGGAGTATGAGTACCGTCGTCGTCGATTACAAGCGGATCAAGAAGCGATTAGAGGAAATGATTTCTGCGAATACTAGCGATACAATACAGAGTTATTAAACAGTTTAGAGCATCTTTCATTAATCCTCGGATACAGTAAATTACAGTTTCCAGCCGCCAATCTACGTACCTATACGTAACAATATGTTATCCCACAATATTTATATAATACTAGCTGTACCCGACGCGCGTTGTTACGCCAACAAATAAAATAAATTAATATCATGTACGTTTCCCCAGTGTAAAAATACATGCTCATACTGATTTTCATTACAAACGGTTGAACGGGGCAGAAGTTGCTACTCTGCAGAGCCACCAGGTGGCGAGTGGCATCAATGAGCATATTATATAAACCTTCTCCGTGGAAAAATAAATATATATGTACCAATTTTCGTAATAATCGGTACAGTAGTTTTTGAGTTCATCGATAACATACAGACAAACATTCATTTTTATATATATATAGACTAGCTTTTACCCGCGGCTTCGCTAGCATTTATGCCATTAAATAAGTGTCAGTAGAATCGAAATGAATCACTATGAGAACATTTTAATGCTTGGCTGGAATAATCAATTTTTTTTAATTATTACATACGATGAAGTTTTGAAAATTTAAATTATAAAATAAATAGATATTAAATTATTTATTTTTAATATAAATATTTTTATTTAATTATTACCTATATTTATTAAATTTTATTATAATCGAAATGAATCACTATGAGAACTATATTTTTTTGGCAAATAATTTTTTTATCTTACACAAATTATTTTGTTTAATAAAAGTATCGTAAGTTACTTCTAATACCTCAAAGAACTTGTGTACAAAATTTCATGATGATCGATTGAGTAGTTTTCACGTGAAACCGTCTTAGACAATCTTACATTCGCATTTCTAATATTATTAGGATGAACTTATAAATCCCCTGTGGTTTGTTTTAGTAAAGTGACTAGTGCACCGCAACATTGTAAAATGTACGTGATCTCATTTCGCACTAAAAGTTACAACTAATAAAGGAAGAAATTGCTCATTAAACAAATGAAAACTTCATGGTTAAAACATTTCGTATAGACGTAAATATTTTAATAATATGACAGATAAAGTAGTTATCTGTTTAAGATGCTTTGACAGCAAATCCGCTTAAATAATTTTTGACAAACAATTTTATATAACAAACGACGTCTGCAATCAAAAAGTGTTTTGGATAATTTAATGGCTAAATCTATAGATCATATATTCCAAAGTTAGCTTTGATTTATTGTATCAGATTACATTTTTTTGCTTCAAGTTAAATATAATTTTTGATTAAGAAAGTATACTGAATATAAGTTGTTAATTTTTTGTAATCAAATAGTTTGTAAAGGCATTATAATACAAGGATTTATAGCCATCCATGTATTATAATGCCTTTACAAACTATTTGATTACTAAAAATTTCAAATATCTTTATTCGTCTTCAAAATTATTTTACATTATTATTAGTGTTAGAAAACTTGATTAAGAACGCTGAAATTGAAAACGTGGCAACAAAATTAGAATAAAATGTGTGCCGTAACTTTAAAAATGTCGCTACTAAATTATTAATTAAATTGAAAGATACAAACGTGTCGGCCAGAAAATTTTGAACACATAATAAAATTGGGTTCTTATATGATATAAAAATTTCATTCTTTAAGTCTCATATTTACTGTTTTCCAAAAAATTTGTCCACTACTTTTAGGAAGAAGATGTATGGTTCAATCAAGGTGTAAAAGAGATAAAAAGAAGGTATTAAAATAGAGGTTTTTTTTTTCATAGAATAGGGGGCAAATGAACAAACGGGTCACCTGATGGTAAGTGACTGCCGTCGCCCATGGACACCTGCAACCCAGGAGTTAGCAAGTGCGTTGCCGGCCTTTAAAGAAGGTATACGCTCTTTTCTTGAAGGTTTGAATGTCGTGTCGGTCCGGAAATACCGTATGCGACAAATTGTTCCACAGATTCATATGGTTATAATATGTTACAATTTGTGTTACAATATGTTACAACTTGTGTTACAATATGTTACAGATTGTTTTCGTGACACTTTGTTTTTGTTACACTTCGTATAACCCCATTTTGGCATTGACCCATGGGCCAATACAGATCAAAAAACGAGGTCACCACTAATTGTGTTCCTAAACTCTTCATATAAACCTCGCTAGGAAGAAACCTTTCCTAAACTGTTCATATAATTTTATATTATTTATACCAGTGTTTTTACATGTCTATTCTATCCTTTCGTGTGTTAAAATTGCATGCATATCACAAAAAATAATTCAGTACACGTTAAATGATTTTTAGATAAAATATTATCAGATATATACAATTTTTGCCATTCAAACTTAAGAGCTACCAAAAAAAACTAAATTGATAACAAGCAAGATTTAACTGGTGATACGTTAGCGGTGTGCTACTCCCCTCTGTATTATACAGAGGGGAGTAGTACCCTTTGGGGGTTCCAGGCGTAATAGTACGTTTTTTTTCAGATTTAACGCTTAACCAAAACACAAAATCAATAACGTACGGTATTAAAGAGTGAGTCAAAGTGAGGGTGTGGGTTATCATTGGTGATGACCGCGAGGAGCTTCAGCACCGCGGACAGCTGCCTCCGAGCCAGCAGGCTCTGCACCACGTTGGTGCGGTCCAGGCAATCCACGCAGTTGGTGCGGAACACGCCGCTCTGCCGCATCAGCACGGAGCCGCCGCGGGACAGGAAGTATCCAAACTCGGACTGTTGGGAGAAATTTAATTTTTTCATTGCGCAAGTGCGCTGTGGTATCTATATATGTTTTGATGTTATCTGTCAACCATAACCTTCAACTAGCCAATGAAAATAAAATATGAGCGGGGTGTGTAGCAATTTAAACCTAATAATATTATTAACAATTTGTACTTATTAACACTTGGATTAACTCTGGCGACCGGCTGATTGCGGTATAGCGCAGCCTAAATAGGCACGGCTAAATGCCCTGGCCGCCGACGGGCAGCAGCGTTGCCGGTGCGAAAAGCTGTGCCCTGCGATCTCCAACCCGCATGCCCAGCGTGGAGATTACGGGCATAAACTCCCTTTGAGGGAGGCCTATCTCCAGCAGTGGACTGAGATAGGCTGATGATGATGATGATGATGTTAAATAAATCAGTCCCGAATGAATATATATTGATGTGGATAAAGGTATGCAGTCCAAGATAAAAACTGAGACCTTTGGAATTTGTTTTGATAATCGATTAAACATTAATGGCAACCAAATGATTGATTGACGCGTGGATTCGCCGAGTTAATTATTCTGTTTGTCCAGAAATATTTCCAAAATTAATAAATGGTTTATGAAAGAACTTTAATGTCAGATAACAAACTCTTCAGGGGTTGGTATGGATCAAACTTGAAGGGTGGAAAATCGATTATGTCACACAACAAATAGTTAATGCAGTCTTTGTGAAATAGTTCATACTTAAATACTAAACTTAAATCTTCATTTTGTCTTCATTTATTGGTATTCTTTCGCTCTCAGGAAAACTGTGTTTGCCAACGACCAGTACCTCCAAGCACCGCACGGCTTGGCGATCTTTGAGAATTCGATCTACTTCCTGGGCGCCAACTCCTTCAAGCTCAGCCGGTGTCACCTCTACGGCCCGAAGACCTGCGAGCCCTATCTGTACTCCGTGTTCGACGCGAACACATTTGTTATACGACACGAGAGCGTTCAGAGGGACGACGTACCCAATGATTGTAAAACTTCCATGTGTGCCAATGTATGTGTTCTTGGGGCTGATGGGCCGCAGTGCGTGTGTGATAATGGCGGTCTCTCCACCGACGGCAAATGTCCGTCAGTCGCAAGAAATAAGGTAACTATAAATTTTGTCATGGCTGAAGATTTCTTTCTGTGTTATATAGTCATCATCATCAACTTTAACGGTTCTACTGTGAGAATTCATCTACCGACGACTGTCAAAAATGAAACAATTACTAATGTCGGGATGTTGGTTGGCAAAAAGTGAATAAAGCAGTTTTTAACAGTTGATAAAGTGCTATAACCAAAGTTATCGACATAGCCCAAAGGATTAGCAAGCTCAAGTGGCAGTGGGGTGGTCACATCTGTCGCGGAACCGATAGCCGCTGGAGCAGACGTGTTCTGGAGTGGAGACCGCGACTTGGCAAGCGTAGCGTAGGACGCCCTCCAGCT
>DWEC01002561.1:0-11562 GCA_018245735.1 Microceris miodesmiata
GCCAAAGGGTTGAGTGCGCCGTCTGATGTTCTGTTTGCTTTGGGAAATGCTTTAGACGGACGAAGGTTTTCCGTTGAAGGATGTATTTTGTAGCAGCTACTTAAGCTTGACTTATTAACCTGTACGTGGTTGTTGACAGAAAGGAATTTTTTCTTCACAACATACTTCGCGTATTATATAGTATTGTATAGAAATTTTTAACATTCATTATGCAAATAGTACTAATAATAAAAACTTATAACAGGTTAAAAAGATTCGTAGTATTCTATTTATTTAACTATCTGAAATTACCATAGGAAGTTTAAATAAGCTCTGGCTTCCAGAAGCAGAAATGTAGCTAGCTATACGACCAAAGAAATGCTTTTCAAGTTTAATTAATGTTATACACGATTTGTTTACATCAATCACTTATATTGCACGAAACAAAAATCATGTGTTAACCGCGCATTACAATATCAATAACCTCGAACTGGTATACTTGGGTTGTAATGTTCGAGAAATATAACGTCAACAGGCATTGTTCGGTGCAAATGAGGAAACATTCCACGTAAAACCATAAAAGGCGGCAGGGAAATAATTTAGCGAATGAATTGTTTAAGTCACGATTAGAAACAAGGAGGCATTTAATTTTCAAAATGGCTTACACAATTAATAACTTTGGTTACGATTTTAACAGTTATTTGATTCCATAAAGCTGTAAAAACTTCGTCGCATTTCGTTTGTAAAGCTAGTACTAAAGACTATTAAGAAATTTTTAGGGTCTTTTTACTGAAATTAATTTATTACTCCGCTTGTTGTAATATGCTCACTATTGTAAAGTTTTTCCTTAATTTATCGCACCAGTCGTAATAGGACAATAAGTACATTTACGTACGTACAAGTACATTTATTCAAGGCAAGTGCGCAGTTCTAACGATAAGTCGCCTGGTAGACCATGAACATATGTAGCCAAAGTTGAAGATGCTTTCTTTTTTATCTGCGTTAGTCCCAAGCGTATTAGGTTTCCTGGAAATCAAAACAGTAGTTATAACACTTTGTATACCAATGCTAAAACTGCAAGGCGGAAAAGATTGTACAATTGCTTGGCAGCAGAAATATAATATAAGATCGAAGTGCGTTACGTACATCTGGTTTTACCTTTTAAACAATGTGCAACTGACTGTAAAATTGATGGAGACTTACCAAAAACTACTTCGCAACCTTCATCCCAAGCTTTGTATTTCCACCTACGTTATCAAATTTGTATAATGCGGAAAGAGCGTGGGTGCTCGGATGTTTCCTTGCACAAATAATGGGATTCGCTAAGTGGCGTATCAGTCTTTGGCCGCGATCGTAAAATCGCCATATTTATGGCAGAGGGGATAAATTACACGTGTGGGCTCTGATGAATTAGCTTGAACAAGGAACGAAAGACGTCTCCGATGTGCGACAGGATCGTTGGATTACAATTTTTTTGTTACACGAAGTTTCACCTAATCTCCATCTTATAAAGACGACCTAACTTCAATAGCAATATTCAAGGCGATCTTTATGAATGAAATATACTCGGATATCAGCAAACTTACCATATCTGTGGACTAAGAGTATTAAATACAAACAATGCCGCTGTATTATTAATCAAATGCATTAACCAGGTTTTTGACACGATTTAAAGCACCAATGAATAATATTCTGCGTACATTAAAAGCTTTTACTGTTCACTGTTACAACCAGATCTCCATCCTAAACAGTTGACAGTATTCGTCAAACTAAATTTCCATTCGTCATAAAACTTTTTTACCGCATAATACATGTAGAGCTTGGTTATGTATCTATATTTAATGTAAAGACCTATTTCCTCATCTTCAATAAACTTCACAGAGAACAATAATCTACATTAGTGGTTACACTCTGCGACCGAATTAAAAATTGGAAAGTATTCAGATGTTTGCATAACGATTCTGAAGTATTTTCGACTAATTATCCACTGCCTTAGTATTAAAACCGTTCAATTCATCCATATGTAGGTGTAAATGTAAAGAACGTTAATGCTCTGTTTTAAAATTAAAATTTAAAATCTTGATTGAAAAACACGCAACTTCACGTTTAATTACCAAAAGAAGAAAATATTTATTTGTCTTACTACTTAAAACGCCCTAATATAAATTAAAAAAGTAAGGTTACCCGTGGAGCTCTATGTCGTTATAGGTAGTAAGAAGCGCGCCATCTATCGGTTATAAGGGGTAACTCCCCGATGGCATTAAGCGAAGAGATAATTGCATTTGATGTGCCTTCCTGCATCCGGGGCCTTGGCATCTGATGAAGGGTTGAAGGGAAATTTGATTTACTCGTGAACAGTTTATATTATTTGTAGAAAAGTAAGAAAATTTAATTTGAATTTTGAACTTTAAATTTGACATATTTTTTGACTGGTATCTTCACCGGACACAGCATTTCATACACTTTAACATACTCGTTATCTACCCGTGATACTAAAACGAATATCATGAAGCTAACTTGTGAATATTATATTTTACATGGTAACAAACAAGATATACCTAAACGTTAAATTATCTCTTCAAACTTAAGCCAGCAATGATTCTCTGGATAAAAAACCCGATACGTTCCACCATAATTTTACAAAGGCCCATATATAGGTTGACCACCTAACGTTACCCATCATACTGTTTTGCTATTAAAATATAATATTTCGTTATCACAACCATAACTCAATCGTTAAAGTATAAAAGCTTATTACTATGTACTTGACATTGACTTTGTCCTGAGAACTTTATAGCCTTTGAGGATTTCCAAGCCATCAAAGTATTTGTGGAGAAGCAGCTTAGCCATTCTGTTATCTTGATAAAGTCGTGGCCTGTTTTAGAGCGGATTGAAAATATGACATATTTTCACGTTATCGAAGTAAACAACATAGTCATAGCTATCGCTAAGTAATTTTGTTAATAGTCTTCATCTCATCCATATAATTTCAACCCCAAACAAAGCTGAACAAAACAGTCAATAAAATATACATGTACATTTCTAAATTAATGTATTCCACTATACATAACACTCAGACAAATATTAGTATTCGTCACACACATAATTATTGTCCTTTATGAGAAATAACCAAACCACCACCAGCTTAGTACTGTAACACTATCCACTGTAACACTAACCACTGGACGACAGGTCAGTAATCAATGCACTTTAGCAAAATACAAACCTAATTTTATAAACTATGGCTATTTTTCTTAATGTTACTAAACGAAAATTGGTTATCATCGAGGGGCCTAACATCCCCGGCTACCCTGAAAACTGAACAAAACAATGTAAGTACCATTGCATTTTGGATCATTTTGGTGCTTTCTCACTCTAAATCCTATCGGTTATCGCTCGCCCAAACACGCTCATGCTACCAAAGGCGTGATAAACCGCGCCGCGCGTTACTGTGACCGCAGATCGAAACGTGGGCGTACATTATTTGTGTTCTTTAGAGATTTCAAAGGGTTTTGATTTTATAATAATACGGCAGACGACCATTCAGATAAGCGACACACTTTATTGGTAAATGGCAGGGCGCGCTGCGTCTATATCTAGTCTGTTCGGCCGTCCGTATATGACTTACTGCGTGTGATTCTTACTATTGAAATCTTAGCGAGTGTAAATAAAAAGTCAATATTTTTTGTAGAAAAAAAGGGTTCAAGAATCTACAGATTTTATTTTTAAATTGTAAATTTGACGTAGCAATTACATGGAATTAAATTATATACCTAATTGGGTAGGATATATATAGGTACAAAAGCATTTTTCAAAATCTGTTATATTTTCTAACAATAAGTGAAATGAGTAGGAATAACCAGACAGCAATAAAGTCATCTACAAAAATTTTATTCAACTAAACACGGGCAAACTCACGCTATTTAGGTAAAAACGTACCCACAGATACATAAATATATATACCTAAATTTATTATTGATTTCTACTGATTTCTATTTATTATTATTTATCATAGATTCATTATTGATTTCTATAACTCCAGTTTAACATGAAACATGTAAACGTGAAAACTGTAACTGGTTATGAGAGATTCAACTGTCAAATCCATAACTTACAAAATATAAAACAAAATATAACAATTACTTTCTCCGCATATCTTGCTCAAAGATATACACTATCAAACATCTGTTATTAGACATTTACTGTTGTAAATTTTGTGTAAAAATAAGATTTACTAATAAAAAACCACAATATGCGAATCATGCTTTTTGGTGCGAAAGATCCTCCTACGTACATACAGCACATACTCATAGCTTTGAAGTAAGTATATCATATATTTTGAGCTCTAAACAGTAAAATATGCAAAGAAAGCCGCACATAACTATCCGTTGTCTAAAAGTTATATTTAGCGAAAACACGATCCGTCCCACGAGGACATAAAACCGCACCATATACATGTGGCATCACTAAAATAAAGCTAACATTCAGAGGATAATACCCTATAGAAAGGATCACGCGTATTGAAATACAACGCTTGTCCACCTTCACTTAACATCAAGTTTATTGCAAAAAACTGTCACAAGTTGCGCGGGCGCCGCGTGGGCGAACGCATAAACATCTAGCCGTCCCGCTCCGCCGCGCGGCCGGATAGGCCGTCTCGCTCCCGCCGTGACTTCCCTCACAATGTAAATGATGAGGGCTTATTTATTATCTGGAAGGTGCATTATCTCTTTATAGCCGGTACACGTTTTCCAACTACTGCGAAATGTTTGCAGTGTCGTGAGCGTATAAAGTGTGGCATGCGGCCCGGGAGAGACACACGTCATGGGTAAAATTAAAAAGACAACGCAAGTTATGTGCGTTTCAATATTACATTGTGGACTTGAGCACATAATAGGTACTATAGAGTATGATATGCAATAAAATGTATATGAGTACCGCAAAGTATGCTCTTATAAAAGTGTTTTAGTGGTGACCCTAAATAATGACGTTTTACATTAGACCGTAATCACGGCTAGCAAATTTTTCATATTTAGAACGGCAGTGTTCAAAAATCGTGTTATACATACAATAAAAAGTAATATGAAATGTGTAAAAATCCTTTGCCTTATTAGTACTTTCGAGAATAGTTTTAAATTAAGCGTCAAATACATTTTTCATGGAATATTTAATGTAGAATTAAACCCGAAAAATGTCAATGATTTAACACATAATCTGAAAAAATACCTTTGAAATATTATAATATTCCTTTGAACCGCTATAATATTCCTATAAACTACTACAATATTTTTATCGCCGTAAAAGTTAGTAAGTACCAGTTCGCTGTTTACAAATTAATAATTTTCGCAGTTAACGTCTCCTCATGTAGGCGCGACAGTTATCGACACCGAGTGCCGTACAAGTAGTGAAAGAATGACGTCATTATATTTATTTATCGACATACGTAAAGGTTGAACTTCAACGTGCATAAACACTAACTTAGAATTAACGCATGCTTCAATCGTTTAAATAACGCAGAAATCTTTTTTACAGTCAATAAATATAACTAAAAAATATAATTAGAACACAAAATATTCTTGTCTGTTGTTGTTTTTTTGTATAAGTTATTTGATAATTAAATCAGATGCATGTAACAATAGGTATCCCGTAAAGAATGTGAAGATAAAGATTAATAATACATAATCTATTATTTCTTTTATCTGAAGAGAATAGCGTACGAACACAGCTGTAAGGAAGTTTGAGCCTAACTGTTCGTACAAGTACAGTCGCGCTGAGATCTAGTATATCATAGCCCGCGTAAGCAAAGTTATTGTTTGGATACAACAAAGATATTAAGGCTGTATTCACAAAGATAGAGAACAGTTATCTCGGAGATAAGATTTAATGCAAATATTCTTAGGACTATTTACTGGGGGTTTTAAGATCTTTGGATTCCGATTAGATTCCGCTCTACAAGTTCTGAGATGTAAAACTAAACTGGCTTAAGTCAAAACAACGGAATTTGTTTGTAAAAGATGTTTCTTGTCTCATTCCGTAAGTTATAATCATGTTAAACTAATTTTATAGCAGTACGGGAATCTCAGTCTACAGTTTAAGATTTCAGCCTTCACTTCCGGGGATCGGATTTAAATCTTGACACAATTACTCGTATCAGTAAATCTTAGTTTGCTTAATGTTAAAATAAGTAATAATTTAGTGTAAACCTCTGTCAAAAATATTAATAAAAATGTAAGTGTCGAATATTTTATATGTAACGCACACTTCGTAATATAAAAAAATACGAATGGTAAAAGCAATCAAACCGTGATCAGCGTTAATTTCCGCGTGACGGCGCCCGCGGAGACAATGGCCTTTATCTGCAGTTCGGCTCAATGGATGAACGGACCGATCAGCTTTAGATTACTTCTGTCTTTAGATTATACACTCCACCATTGTTGGTTAAGAGTCAATCGACTTTCGAGTTTCATTCGTGAATTTAGATGATTCTTCGATTTTTAAATCTATTTCTTTTTTATTTTGGTGTTCTCTTAAGAAAAAGCACCATTCGTTCCAAATTACAAAAACCGTTTGTATAACATAGATTGCGAACAAGACAGAATGTTCTGTGTGCCTAGATGTGCTCACTGGATTGGAATAAATGACTAAAATATGAACTTACTAACATTTAAAGATAGTGGAAAAACTATAGGTGAATTATAAATTATTTTGAGGCAACAAAAACGAGAGATAAGTAATTAACAGACTAATGAATTAGTTCAACTAAAGGACACGTACACTGTTTATTTAGTTCCCAAAAACTAGAGAACTGGACGACATGCACCTCACATCTGTCAAATTCGATATAACATGAAGTTCGCAAAAAGACGTTAAACTTGTGTTGGAACAACGCGACTATCCAGAGTTCTGATTTCATCTAGCAATTACTGCGCTTTTCAGTCTTTATTGTGCGTTATTCTCAATATGCATTAACATGGTTCAATGAATCCTTGGACCGTCTTAAACATGTCACCTATTCGTCGAATATCTACATGTCTGATGACGAGAACGAGAAATTACCATGTCTCCCAGTTTTCATAAATCTGAATTTATGTTTAATGAGACCTTCTCGAACCTTCTCCTGATTACTAAGATCGTCTTAATCACGTACATGTAAAGTGCTTAGATTTCTACACACATCGCCTTCCCAAGAGTACGGGTTAATTACCAACGCAGAATGCACTCCAATATGTCCCCGGAGACAGCTATGTGCATCCAATCAATCTCGGACTGTGGGATTTACTTGGGGGTTCACATCTCGTACATTCTACGGATTCAGACACCCTATGTTCAGATTGACCAACTAATTCTTCAATTATTGCTTACGAATCCAATACATAAAGTATACAGTTATTTCATCATCATGATCATGATCATCATCATGATCATCAGCCTGCTCGCATCCACTGCTGGACATAGGCCTCTCCAATGGCACGCCACTGAGCTCGAAAGTTTATTTATTATAGTTATTTACGAATGAATATTAAAAGACAGATTAAGAACACTTTTACAGCAATGGAACATAACATCACACCTGTATTTTCCCGAAGGAGTATACAGAACAGTGAGTACTACCACATTTTACCATTCTCATATCCCTTAGAATAAGTGACTTCATTGATATACAAGGAACATAAAAACTTACACTTTTAAAGCGTAAGTCAAATTCATAAGCTACATTAGCTTCTAAAGTTGAATGAACCCTTTGCCCCAAACTGCACGAAAAGCTCTCCACTGCACTTATTAATGACGTTAGCAGCAGTAAATGCATTTTACGTTGCTGTTTAGAGAGTATGGAGAGTGATACTGGAGACATTAAAACCTTCCCAGACTAGCAACGCATCCTCCTCACTTTTCTTTTTATCAGTGTTCTTTGAACACAGATCTTTCAGAATCCAAGTGCAAAAGTTTTCCTTATTGGTACACTTACGAAAATTTTGATCTAATCTAAGCGAAGTCCATACTGGATTTCTGAAAAGATCTCTTCTGTAAAAGCATCACATGAAATGAAAACTTTCGAAGTAAACAAACGAAATTAATATTTAAATTAACAATAAACCAATCCATAATGAATTTTCGCCGTTACTCCCTCATACGAACAGCCAAGCCGTAAAGTTGGCAACGATAGCAACTAATTGAATACTGCAAAATAATATCCCGGTACATGGCTATCCACAGGTGCCTGTAAATCACGGTAATCGAACCTGCGAACGGTAATTAACGATAAGACGCCAGTGTCGAAGCAACACGACGCACGAGCCACGGACGCCTTAACAAGAGGTCAGCTAAATGCGTTTGATAAATGGAATGAACAGTGGAGATAGGCGAGGCTGCCTCCAACCAGTACCGTTAAGAGTTACAGAGATAATGCGCGTGAAACAACGATCGAAATCTATTAGGACCAGGTGAAGATTCTAGAAAGAATCATATATGAGATACAAAATACAATAAAATGATCATAATTAAAGCTCTTTTTTGTTCCTCTGTTGGAGATACATGTCTTCTCAGAACGAGAAAGGTCAAACTTATAAATTGCCATGTTGGCCAAGTATTCGTAGACAGATTACACACTCCATAATAAAAATCTTACAAATTTTACAAAACGATTTTAAGAAAGAATAAATAATTTAAAAATCATATCAAATCATATAATTGACAGAATGCGTCTGTTAAGGTATCTTATTAATAAAATTGATAATGCTTTAATGTTTAAGTTTACTTCACTACCTGAATTGTATTAATTTAGTTTAGACAAGATTAATTTTAACCAATTCCCTACGACTTAGCTCACTAAGATATTGATTGCAAGTGGAATAAAATTCCGAAATAAATTTCAAGTAAATAACAGGAAGCGAACCACTAATCGTTTAACGAATGAAATACGTTTGTAAATTATACAACAAAATGATATTGTTCGTTTGTTTATTTGCTGTAACAGTCACAACATACAAAAAAACGAACAATTCAAATATTCAACGTTCATATATCTGGCTATATTGTAACAAATGTGTATAGTGTAATGATAGATTAAATAATAAAATGAGTTATATCCAGGAAAGATAATTCCAGTGCGAACGTACAGCTCCGTACAAACGCGAGATAATAGCCCGAGCGCTGCGCACGCGCATCCGACGCCGCTGCGCGCCTGCCGCTATAAATCGCCCGCGAAACGCCCGTAATCACCCGACGAGGCTTCCATTACACTCCCCTTATTAACTATTTAATAGCCAGCGAGAACACTGGCCTCCGCAATTTTGAATTTACACTAAAACTTTGTAATCGTTTCGATCGGTTTAAACTTTCATTAAACCATCGTGGGTAACTAAAACAGGTACAGCTATAGATTAAGCGAACTTAGAGGATTGAATGTCGAGAAAGTCATGTATTACATTAGTTAGGACGGCTAAGCTCACCGATTGAACGCAGCAGAAATACAAAGAGAATGTCGCTTTTATTCCACCTTTATTATTTAATGAAAGGCTTGAGAGTATAAAAACTGTACTCTAACAGAAGTGACGGAACCTGCTACACCGTCATGACTTAAGGCAGCTGTCTCACGACAGACTGGTGTACAACAGGTGACATAATCTCATCGCTTCAGCGTTATTTAGTGATCTCACGAACCTAAAATTATTTTTACATGCATCTATGAATATTGTTTATTAATGTATAAGACTAAAATGCACACCAAGTAAAGTAAAGAAAATTCCGATAGCGCGTAATCATTGACGTAGTGATCCTATTTGATCGTTTCTGCTGGTAAATTATGAATTAAAATACTTCGTTCCTAAAAGTGTATTTTACCTACTACATGGATATATTAATGCATCGCTGCGTACCGATAGAAATAGAACATTCTTTCATGTAAAAAATCATGATTACAGATTTGTAATCATGATTTTTTGAAGTTGAAATTGTCAATAAATATGTTTTAGCATATTTCAATAACAATTATAAACAAATTGAGTAGCTTTTATATTTAACGATGCATCTAATACTCCTTGTGCTTAAACAATTATAAATCGCACATGAATAGCCTGCACTCAGCCACTGAGCGATTCCATTACACTTCTGTTATTAAGTGCACCCCTTATTACATGCACCCCTTATATTTAATAGCTGTCTTCGTTGAAAATTAGTAGTTCGCTCTTTACATTCATTCTTTATTGCCAATTTGCAATTTGTGCTGATAATTGTAATAAAAGTAAAAAAGCCATGTAAAGCCATTTATGTAAAGAGATTTCGTTGAAAAACATCTATACGGAATTAATTTGTTATTGAAATTAGATGGCTTTTATGATTTTTTTTTATAAAAAATAATCCTTAATGATACTTTTCAACAAATTTGTTTGATATTTTGACTGTTGAAACAAGAATAAACTATCGTTTATCTCTTCCTCGTTTATCTTCGCTCGCTTGCACTAAGACGCGTGTCTAATAATGTCCGTGCTAGACACGTAATGGCGTCATAAATTGTGCGGACAACACCTTGACGGTGTTGCGCGATGTACCAAGATGGCGGACGTAGCTGGGATTATGGGCTGGGCAGCCTGGGAGTTTCTGAAGTTCGCAGGCGAGTGGCACTCCAGAATGTAGCTATTTTAGACGTGAAAAGTACTATAAATTTCAATAGAAAACAAGTCATCACTCAAAGTTCCTGAACTGTTTTTTTTATTAATATAAGAGCAGAAATAGGATGTCGTACATGGATACTACTAATGGTATTAAAAGGGCTGGGATTGTCTGTTACCTACTTCAAGTAGAATGAGTTATGTCATTCATAAATTACAGACAGTATCCATAAATTTTAAACTATAAAGACAAAGTTGAGCTAATGTACCTAATACAGCACCGGAAACTACATTTTTTAAAGCAACAATTTTCCTGTCCCCACTCTACCACCATACTGATGGTTTCAAAATGATAGTGTTAGGCTCTATAATCATAAATAATTTCGCTGTCCGACGAGGACTCATATACTCATTTAGGGACTTATTATAAAACGTGTTTGTCATCGACACGCTAAGAAGAAGAAGAAGTACTCATACAATACTTTCTGTAGCTATCGCATAACATGTCAGCTATAATTTTTTAAAAACTTAAAGTAGCTATGTTAAAAACTTTTAAGTTTTGCACGTTATTTTTCTACGCGAAACGCAACCCCAGCGGCTTCCGGAACAATCAATTAGGGTTCAACAAGCAACAAGTAGCTCCACAGGTGTCGAAGCACCATTAGTCTGTAATCACGGACAGATTGATGCCAGGACTGAGGGCCTGAGGATCTTTTGTCACTCGCCGGGAAAAGAAGAGGAAGGAATCATCGGATGGAGATTGATTGTTACTCAATCCCAACAGATGTGATCAAATGGAAAAATGGACTCGTCCCAGCTTTCCCTATAGTTTAATAAAATTTGTTCAATAATTTTATTATGTAGATACCTAAACTGAATCAACATGCTCTATATTATATCTTTAATGTTAAGTCAAATCAGAACAAATAACAATTAATGCAATTTTTATTGAAATGAAAACCGCAAAGAACATTTT
>DWEC01002562.1:0-11558 GCA_018245735.1 Microceris miodesmiata
TGTACCTACTATAATTGCTGCGGTGAAAGATCTTAATGTTATAACAACATGCGAATCTCTTGCTTCGTCAATAATTCTATAACATTAATATGTATCTCAAATTAAATCACTCATTTTACTCTATAGAATGATACAACAAGCTCAAAAAACTCCTGGATGGATTACTGGCCTATTTGTGGTCTATGTATTTGTCGTTGGTTATTCACAAATTCCTAACAAGGAATGTTACTGCAATATTATGATGATACAGCGTTATTTTGAGGAGAAGAAAATTTAAGGAACGATCTGCTGACTGATTTTCATATCGTTTCAAAGCAAAAAATCTCCACGCGAAAAGGATTTTTTTCGTTATTAAAAAAGTGTGTTTCCTTGAAATAAACCTAATAATAATAAAACAGCAATGAACATATAAATACGCGTTTTTTATACATACCTAGAGAGAAATAGAAAATGTGCGCATGTACGAGTATGAATATTTAAATGTTGAATGTATTTTGTAGAGAATACTTGACACTTACTTATTGTTGTTTGAAAATGTTATAGAAACTTTATAATAATATAATAAAATAAGTTTAGTATTCTTTGTACTCGAAAATACAATATTTTTGAGCAGTAATAGGTATATGTATTAATATCAACGTATATTAGTGAATTTTCAGTTATAACTTCTAGAAAATTTATCTACGTGTAGTGGTGAAGTGCCGCAGAAATAATTTATAACAACTCCATAAATACGCGAATATTATTCATTTACAATAACCGCACTTTATTACAAACTTTCCATGACAATATAGACATATTTCATAAAAACTACAATATGCATCGTTATTCACTTTAAAATTCTAATAAATATGTTATAATATGATATAATTTAATGTAAAAAATTGAAAGCATAAAAGATATTCCGCTTAACTGTTAATGTATGTAAGATTGTAATGTAGTATTTTCGTTACTTATCTCAAATATAACCATATATTTTTAAGTAATTATAATATCGTCCTGATATGGACCAACTCGCAAACAAATCTGTGACAAACACAATAATTTTGTATGTAATGTTATCTTTGTATAGCTATACCTGAAAAATGTACACAGTGTATTCTATATAAAATATTTATCCGCATATATCTTCTAGGTATATACTTTGTAGAGATGCTTACGAAAATTATATAAATTCTATTGCGGTTCTAAAAGTAATACATTATGTAGATGACATAGATAATAAACACATGTCATAGTTAAATTAAACTGGTTGGTAACATTTGCTGTAATTAAGTGTCTGTTACTCATATCTTTAATTAAATGAATAAATATAGATTAAAAACGAATTGGAATTTTGGGGCTTCACGTTGTTAGATTGCATTTCAATATGAAAGAAAAGTTGAATCTTTCAGAGGAAGAATTATTCTTAATACATTTTTATCTTCATTATAGACCTCGATTTTAAAACAACATCGATGGTGAAGCATATTATTATTAGTATGTTGTATATAAATAGAAAATGGAAAACTAAATTTCAAACATATTTGCTTAAACACTATTTATATATTACAAGCATTATTTTAATAATTCGTTAGTTATGAAGCAGAGTAGGCAGATCTTTAATCTAAGTCGGATTATTTATTTGTCTGATTTTATGAAACCAAATTTTACAAACTGTGTAACTGGCAAACTTGTCTGTAAGTGAATTACGCAAATGTAGTTTTTTTTTTTGGAATAGGCAAATGTTAACGAAAAAGAAAATTTTAGTTTCACTTTTTAATATTACGCCAGTATTTAATCTAGTCTTCATATATGAATAAGTTCGCTCCAGGAGAGTTAAAAATCGAATATTTCTGATATTGTAGATTCGTAGAACGCTTTGTATCGAATATTGATGTAAATAATATTATCGATGTACAAGTAGAGCTAATCAATGTGGACTGTGTTCAATCATTTATAAATAAATGTGTTAGTTGACTGTAAACATTTTCTTTTATTTTAAACCTTATTAAAATTTCGACTCAAATTCTTGTGAGAACCGAGAATTTAATACTAATAGGTGATAACTTATGATATCCCAAAATTGTATAGATCTTGAACAGATGGCGATGCGAGAAACTATACCTTGCGATCCCCAACTCGCATGCCCACCACGGCGATTGGAGGTAAATGAACTTCCTTAGAAAAGGCTACAGTGTGCTGTGACAAGCTGATCATGATTAGATGATTCTGAATGAGTCTAGTGCTTCAGATTTAATAGCAATATCATCGGGTTTTGATCTCCGGCACCCATCTTTCAGTTCATGTTTTAAGATTAAATATTACCAAAGGCGTGGATTAACATTGTAAAAAAAAACTCGCTCATCTTTAAGACTTCCAGATCGTTCTGTAAAGAACGTCTACTTGTCTGAAGCGCGATAGACTATGGGCATTAGCTTTTTAATTAAGAGGAGAAATAAATACATGGACGTAGAACGATAGGAGATTTGATGACAATAATAGATAATAAGGAGACGAAAACACGATAGAGATGGTGATAAAAATACGATAAATTCTGATTAAAGCGTTTAATAAATATAAAAAATGAATAATGTCGCACTTCGAATCCGAACCGCTTTTAACGAGAGCTCAAATAACTATAGTAATAATCTTGATAAACTTCTTAATGTTCACTATCACCCTTATAGGCTGGCCCGTGAATACTGCAGCAGTTAAAATGACCTATTTTTTCGTCCTGAGTCATGTTGTCGCGATTAACGATTAACGATTAATCAAAGTATACCAATAATAAGCATACTTGGGAGCCTATACTAGAGAACTGTATTGTGTGTACTATACAAAGGAGCTATTACATATAAGAAGGAAGAACAGGAAATATCATAGGGCAAACATATAAAAAAAAATCAACTAGTTTTATATAAAGAGGCGTCATGAAATTGTCAGGCGAGGGCCTTTTTCCGTCTATCCTTCGTCAATATACGTACTTTTAAAACCTGATTTAAGAATTATCAATCTGTGTTCAGTAGGTACATCTGCGTATAAGTGGTATGATCATGACAATTGCTCCAATAATTGTAATTTCAAGTATTTTCGTCTCTCTCATCCCACTAAAGCAATATAGTAACAATTTTATATATACAGTATGAATTATATCTACTTGTAAACTGATTATGGGTTAAGGGTAATTTAAATTTCTGTTTAATTAAAAAGAATTATGGACAAAACAATTGTCAACACTATGAGGGATTTTTTTATATAATAGCGAAGAACAACAGCTGTGAACTTCAATAAGATTTTTTATATTAATAAAAGCATTTCAATTTGTAATAAAATAATCTCATGAGCAGTTAATTAATCTGATAGTCGTTGATATATTTTTATATCATTCTGATTTAAAAGAACCCAAATAAAATAATAGAGGTGGTAAAGTAATAGGTGATATATAAAGCTACTATAATGCGGTAAATAGTGTTTGATACAAGTCTAACATATTCAAATCCAAATTATGAAAAACGTACCATTTATTGGAAGTAAATCAGTAAAGCGTATGAGTTATTTAGATTCCATTTTTAAAAATAGACGCTACCTTGTGATAATTCTAAAATAACCATCGGTTCGTTTATATTCAAATGGATCTCACCTGCTCGACTAATGAGTTTAATGCCTTTGACAACGGTACGGCAGGTTCTAATTAATCTATAAACATTGTCTATGAATACCTATTTGCGTTCCATATTACACGTTATGTCATTGTTTAAAGTTTAATTGAAAGTAATTGAAAATCGAAAAAAAATATAATAAACTACGTTGAATTTATAAAAATTCATACATTTAAGTTTTGTAATGCTAAATTTTTAATTAATGTTCTATAAACGTAACTAGAACAATACCGAAAACATAAATGTAACTTGCGTGAGTAGAAACGTTAATCCAATGGCAGTCTTGTCATATAGTTTGCAAGATATTATAATTTTATTGAAATTCATATTAAAGATAGGTAATTTTACGAAAACAGTGTGCTTAATAGTTTTATATTTGTGTACAGAATATGTTGTTTGTTTGTGATACATCTTTTGTGCGGATTAGTTCGTAATTGTATACAAAATAAGTGAAATCTTGGCTTCATTATCTTCCAATCGATATAAATAAGAGAGTATTATAATTTGCGGTGAATACATTATCACTGTGTCAACAAAGTTATGAGATAACTAAAGGTGAGTATTGCTTCGTTCTAGTATAGTTTATAGCGTTTATACGTTCTATTGTTATTAGTAAACATATGTTATTGGCATCTACGCGAGAATTAAACTATAGAAAAATTATCGGTTTAGTATATTTAATATGAATTAAATGAATGTAAATTATATGTGTAAAAAAATACGAAACTAATTATGACACAGAATATTTTAGTATAAACAATTTTTTATACGGTTTACGACTAATATAAACCGAAATTGAGTTATGAGTCAGTGTTGTAGTTTTTGAGCTGTTAAAAGCTTACCCCCTTGAGAGAACCACAACAAGTGTTACTACTACTAATTCCATTTGTATACAGTAATGTTCAATTACGCCTGTTAGATACTGGTTAATGCCTTAGCATCCATTAAGTAGATACTTCAAATTTAATAGTTGGAAATATCAGTATCTTCCTATGATCAGCCTATTATTAATCAGAACCATTTAGAAACTTGATGCAGATATATGATTGATTATATTTATAATTTGTATAAATATAATCTCTTCTTCTCTTCTCTTTCTCTTTCTCTTGTACTGAACCATAGATTAGTTACAAGTAATTATGTAATAACAAAATTTAGAAAAATGTACCTGTTAAGTTTAAAATAACTTATTGAATGTAAGACTGCTTTTCCAGGCAGGATGATGTCTTCCGGGTCTGCTAGTATACTATATAATATACTAATTATTTTAGCTTAGTAATGGTAGCTGCAATATTACCACCAATATTTATTTAACCACTATGGAAGAAACAAAAAGTAGATAATGTTATTTGGTTTAAGATAAACCAAGAAAAGGTCATCATAATCTTATTGAACCCTATCAATTAAAAAAGTGAGATAAACTTCAATTTTTCGGTTGTAATCATCTATAAAACAAAATATATAACTTCTGTAATAATACTTTACAAACTTAAAACTTTAAACTTACTTTAAACTTTACTAGTGCAAACTTACAAATATGCTACAATCTAGCATATTTCTGTCTAGTTAAGATCTGATACAAATAGGACTACTGTTTTACAATATAATTATAAATATATTTTAGATGTCCTTACAGAATAATTTAATGATCAAATCTTATTAGTACATTTTGGTTTTACTCATGGTGCTGTTATGTAGAAAAATTTTAAAACTATCACTTTCCTTTACAATTCCAATGTAAGTTCTGTTGTTCATAAAACTTTAGTATGATCTGCTGTACTTCAGAGGATCCATTAACCATTTCTACTTAGGTATTATCTGTCATTAACAATTCTTGAAGCTCTTATGATTTTTTGATGATATTGCAAATTTTTATTTATCAAAATTGTGATTTAAACTAAGTGAATTTAATATATTTTACACAAAGGTCAGCATGTCCCTGGAACGTGAGTGTGTGGGTGTGATGCCCCCTGCAGTGAGTGTCGGCACAGGATCAGTGGATCCTCGCTCGCTACTGCTTCAAGAGATGAGAGATCAAAACTTTGATCTCATCAGATTCGCCTCCTATAGAACTGCATGCAAGCTCCGATATGTACAGAAAAAATGCAATTGTGAGTTAAGTAATGTGACTTATATTACATGAATTCTGACTATTGAAAAATAACTTTTGCTATTCTCTGTGTTCTATGACATATTATTTACTTATACTACATTGATTTTTTAAAGACTTCCCATACAAGCTCTCTTAAACAGTAATAAAACATCAATTACTTGTCAGATCTTACATAGACATTAATGACCATGTATAATAAATAAAAAGGTGTCAATTTCCCTGCTATTTTATTCTACTTAAATAAAACATTATAATATGAACATAATTGTACTCTTGCACATGATGCAATGGATGACAGCTTTGTTATTTTGAGGAAATTAAACTATTCATAATTTCTAGTAATATTTAGTTCTTGATGCTACCATTTTATAAACCCATCACATATTTAACAAGTAAAATTAGTCTCATGTTGTTAATTAACATAATTTTTATTTACTATAATTATATGTAAATATCATAATATGTTGTTTATGTCTGACATTCATGTGAATAGGGTTCTTTCATATAGACTTTGATACTGTAACCAGAACTCGTAACTATAATCAATAAACACTTTCTTGTATCAAGAACAATCTTCACTTTGCACCATCTCAGGTCTATTTCTGATTGCTAAACCATTTTAGTAGGATTATTTTTGTATTGTGTAGGAGTTGTCTCTCTAGCTTTGAACACATATAGGTACATGGAAAGTGACACATTTAAACAAGCTTTAGATAACTATAATTATATAATGTGGGTATGATATTTATAGGTTAATAGCATCAATGGCCCAATAGTCAAGATTTAATCTTTCCATATAGAGGAGGATCTAGGGTTTAAATCCTCTCTTTGATTTTTTGGTTTGAAAAATTGACATTTATTTTTAAGGATTCCCACAAAGGTGAATGAAAACATTGTATGGGTATTTAAACACATTTACTAATCGGACTAGTGTTCAAGTTGATGAAGGATCCAGTGATACATTTAATAATTGTTTAATATAACATGTTTCTTGACTAAAACAAATATAACGATTGAAACTTTTTTACAGTGCATGCGATAGACATTTGGAATGTGATAGAAGCGTTCCGCGAGAACGCTCTCAACACCCTGGAGCCGACCGCCTGCGTCAACGTCACCAAGCTGGAGACACTGGTGTCCTCTCTCTACCACAACTTGAACAAGCGGCTGCCGCCCGTGCACCAGGTGTCGGTAGAGTCGTGTTCAGCGCTGCTGCTCAACTGGTTACTGGCTGCATATAGCACTGGGTATCTTCACTGAAAATGCTCTCAATTCCTTATTCGTAATACATTTTTATATATTTACACTTTACAGTAAGGTATGTATTCAGTATTTATGTCCAGCTCAGTGGTGTGCTATTGGAAAAGCCAATGTCTAGTAGTGGACAGGATTAGACTGATGATGATAATGCTGATGATGACAGTAGTGTATTGAAACAGTGGATTAATATATAACGTTTATATAATTCTACATATACGTATTTACTATAGTAAACTCGTGATGTACCGAAGGCTTATAATATTCACAATAGTACAAAATATTTTATTCCATATTTTGATTTTTATTTTCAGTGAAAACGTGGGCAAAATCCGCGTGTTCTCTATCAAAGTGGCGCTCGCGACCATGTGCGCGGGGAAACTGATGGATAAGTTGCGATGTGAGTTTTTAATTCAAGTATAATGCCTACTAATATTCAGGCCAAGGCTTGCCTATCTTGACCAAACAGCCAGACACTGGCTGATAGGGGAGACAAAGCAGCTCAAAGCTCATCTATCTTGATTAAAAAGGAAAAATACTAGCTGCTCGGGCAATCAGAAGTGTCCGAAATTGTTGTTCGTAAAGAGAGCGATCAGTATAGACGAAGTATGGCAAGTGTCCTGTCTACCCTGTAAGGGACATTGTATGAAGATGATAATTGTTTTTACAAAAGAAAAATGTAATGAATAATTATTGTTCTTACAAAATTTTTATAAACAGTAAATTAATGAGTACAGATACTAAAGCGTGTAGTACACTAAGCTGGGATTAGTCATTGCATAATAGTCCCAAGAAGTAGCAGTAGAATTACCGCTGGCCTCATGTAAGATTAATTTATTACTTCTAAACAATTGTAACCATGAGTTTCAGTAGTTATTCCTACCCCCGCAACCTGCCGTGATAATAATAATATTTCGTTTCGCATAGATATATTCTCACAACTGTCAGATGGCAATGGCCACCTGCTCATGAAGCGGCTGTCAGACTACCTCAGGGAGGTTCTCGCTCTACCCGCGGCAGTCTACGAGTCACCATCCTTCAGCTATAATGATTCTCTAGCTCTTTCCATATTTAACCAGGTAAAATGATGTCGAATACATTTTGTTATAGTTCTATTTATTTCTTTATATATGAAATATAACGGTAATGTCACTTACTTTAATTAATAACAACAGCAATAACTTAAAATTACATGAAAACCGAAAAAACATCAAATTCTATGTGGGCGTCATAGATTTCATTTACAATAACTTCTGAGAGTTTTGAAGTCTTCTTATAATATTGAGATGGTAATTGCTGGAGTAAAGCACATGTAGTCTAGTTTCAATGGCAGATTCCAAGCTAACCTAAATTTGCACATATCAACAAGAATTACTTTCTAATAATGACTTTAGATTAGCAGTACAATTGGTAAGTATTCATGACATTGATATAATGATCTCCCAACGATTCCTACTCACAGGTTTTGAAGTAAAACAAAATCAAAAAAGACTTTAACATCCTTTCTCTTTGTTTCTGGACTATATAGACTATGCGCTAGTAATTATTTATTAATCTCCTATTGTTTCAGAATGGTAAGATAACAGTGAATGACTTCCTAGACACATTGATGTCTGATCCGGGACCACCTTGTCTTGTATGGTTGCCATTACTGCACAGACTGGCCAGTGTAGAGAATGGTGAGGAGTGTTAAATGTTTCTTGAGCATTTTCTCTGGATACAACAAAATAATCTGATTGAATTACAATTCTCCTTTATATAGTAAAGATGAGACAAAGATGTAGATGCCTTGTTTAATGGTTAATGAATGCTTTATCTCTTTAATTTGATATAGCAGTGCATGTTTTAATAGCAGTAAATAAATAAAGTTATACCACCCCATCTTCTGTAGAGATATGTCTAATATATTTAGACTCCCAAAAGTAATCTAAATTAACATAATATTCTGTAAAGCATTTGATACAAAGCCTGTCTTGGCATGACTATAGCTTAATTTCTCTTACTTTAAGAGCACGTCATATTTAAGTTCAACAATGGTGTTATAGTGTTATTGATGATGATTAATTATTACTAGTATTTTGGGCTTGTGTCGATTTACATTCTCAGCCAATTTCTACACTGAGAACGATCCCTATGTTTTCTTTCCCAGTGGTTCACCCTCTCGCCTGCAGCGTTTGCCGGCGAGGATCGCTAACGGGCTTCCGGTACCGGTGCACCCGCTGCGCTGCTTACACCCTGTGCCAAGACTGTTTCTGGAGAGGTAGAGTTTCCGGCACGCACACCAACGAGCACGAGGTCAAGGAATATTCCGCCTATGTGAGTTACGTTCTATCATTGCTATATTTGTGATTTCATATGAACATTTTGTTGGAAATGAATATGTCTTTTAATTGTACCCTTAGGGATAGTCTGCTATCTTCAATTACAACTTGCATTGACGATATAATTTCTGTCGTAAAGCGTCAAGGCTCGTTCGGTTCGTTTTGCTATTAGCAAGATAATCTTGTTTTCGTACGCACGGTAACACCGCGTGGAGATTAAAGTTCACGTATCTCAAACAATCGGTCCATTCACTGACCGACGGGGCAACTCCAAGTGTCCAAAACCGGCGTGCTCCCATACGTATGATAAATTTAGACGAATCACTGCAGATTCTTATAGATCTCTACCTGGCAAATATGTCAATAGTCATAGATAAAGATATTCAGGTTGGAGCGTTCGAGGGCAGGGGCGGTGAGAGAGCAGGCGTCGAGTTATAATAATAGTAATAATGGTGTATGTGTGGTTGTGGTGGTGCGCAGAAGTCGCCGTCGAAGCAGATCGGCGCCACGCTGCGCAAGTCGTTCCGCTGCGTGCCCGAGCGCGCGCGCGCCCCGCTGCCGCGCTACCCCGACCGCCCCGAGCGCACGCTCGACCTCAGCCACATCGTGTGCGTACACACCACACCACCTCACACCACCTCGCACCGCCTCGCACACACACACTCACTCTCTGTACCTTATGAGTATTGATACAACTAGAAATTGGATCTTTTCCGAAACTAATATTTTAAATAATCTACCTAGCGAATTACTTCCTAATTTTACTTTCGCCAATATTTTCCAGCGATTTTTTCCATTTAATACTACGTTGAACTTTTCCAAGTGAACAGAAATCCCTATGTTAATTATACACGGGTGAATTAATTAATGTGTTAGATAAATTTAACATTTAAAAAAAGGAACACCAGTTTTCCGTATATTTATAATGACGGTTTTTATCAACCGGCCTGCACATACTTTACGATTAGCAACACGCGATTTCTTACAGAATATCCATATATTTATACATACGTGCTGTATACGTCGATCCAATGTTATTTTTGATGTCCCCAGCCCGCCGTCTCCGGTACCAGCACACAACGGCTTCCCGGAGTATGCGGGAAGCTACGTCAACACCGGCTCCTTAGATTCACGCTCGTCTCGTTCTACACATCGCAGTAAATCATCACTTTATACATTTATAGCTATATTTATATTTAGAACAAAAACCTTGTTCTCATCAATCAACCTTTTAACGTTTCCTCTGAAAATAAGAAGGATTAATGTAGAAGTTACAACAAATTAATCTTAAAAGGTTTTTTAAATGTGAAAAAAAATTTTAGAGCCTTAAACTTGTACCTAGGACCCCTTGAGTGGGAAGCTGAATTCTGAACCACCTTAGTATCAATTATGGGGATGTGCTTTGCAGTGGAATGTTATATAAACATATAAACGGTTACTAATTTTGTTAAAATGAAACGCAGATATATGCTACCGCCATATATGTGATTTTGGCTAACAACCGCCACCTGTCATATTTATTCCCAAATTACGTATACATTTACCTACTTATGTATGTATGTGTCAATAATAGTATTATTTTATGGAAGTAATTTGTATATATTTTATAATCTTTAGTGTCCTCACAATTAGTAGGTATAATATTTCTCCCGCAGGTATAGCGGAGCATTTATCCCGTGGAGTGGACGATGAGCACCGACTGATAGCGAGATATGCGGCGAGACTCGCCCACGAGAACCGCACGATGGTAAATATTTCGTCGTTATTATAACGACTTACTTATATACTAAATAATAATTACTTGATATGTATACAATAAATAAAAAGTATTATTCATTTCCGGACATTATGTAATTTAAACAAAAATGCATAGCAACATATCCACATTATACTTGTATTGTTTCAGCCTCGAGCTGGAAGATCTGCCTCCCTAACACCCGAGTTGGTAAGTAACAGATTATTTCTACATATAAATATTCACAAAAATACTGTAAAGTTATGCAACATTTTATCTAGAGGCCGATATATTAACATTAATAGCAATAACAATTACTAAATAAATTAAAATTATAGAGTATTTACGTACATTTATTTACATATCATACGTGTTGGCACATCGGTGACGAATGAAAAAATTATAGAATTTAAATGCGACAGTGAGCATAAGAAATGAGGCGATCCGACAGAGAACCAAAGTTATCGACATAGCCCAAAGGATTAGCAAAC
>DWEC01002563.1:0-11558 GCA_018245735.1 Microceris miodesmiata
ACAGGGTTATATAATTAGTGGGTATAGTTTATTTTCTCCTCAATATTTTCTCTACACCCTCTTAATGTTATCACAACTAGTAGTTCAAGAGTGTTACGTAAATTTCATACTACCCACAATGTACCAACGCGGCTGTATCACGCGATCTAAAGACAGAAATTGTGGTTTTTCTACCAATATTTACCGCTTCAATCTATGCTAGATTGACGCGGCTTGTTTACACGATTTGCTACTTTGTTCCAAAGCATTTCGGCTTAGAATGCCGTGTACATCGTGTAAACGTATACGAAGTTACTTATAAAGCACTGTGCAATATACGTACAAATCCAACGTGTGTTCTTGTTATACGCGGCCAGTACTATTTGTTTGAATCACATGGAGTTCAATAAATTCACACAAATCTCGATTGCAGGTTGTACTGATCAAACTGAAATTTTTATCAATTTTATGACCGGCGAAACCAGAAGCACCGCCCATCAGATTTCGGAGCTTAGACAGAAATAGTGAAATTGTTTTCAAATTTAAAGTCACATGGACATATTGGCTAACATATTCTGTACAATCTTTACTTTTTCCGAGGATAGAATCAGTATTGAATATAAACAGCTTCTCTCTATTCTCTTCTTATAATAAGAAATGTCTATAAAACTGTCTTGGGATATCTCCACAGACGGTCATCTGATACTAAAGAAAGCATCAAGAGAGTTTATTGTGGTACCTAACCAGCCGGCAGATAAACTACATTTAAATAGAGACTCACATAGATACTTTTTTACATCCTAAGGATATATTGTGGATGTCAGGTGACGCTGCACGTGTCTTTTTTATTTAGGATAGACCAGCACTAGGGTACAGCCTTGTCAGCTATATCGAATTTGTGACCTGATCGAGGACACATGGTACCCGGTACGTGTGAGGCACGTACGCGAAAATGTAAGACGGCGCGAGGCGCGGGAATCAGCGTCGAGCGCGCGCTTCCTGCTGCCGGAGCAATTTGGATTTGTCGATATTCGCTACGCCAGCACGGACTTGGGCTTCGATGTTTTCCACAAGTTGATTAAGCACAGTCATTAGATTATTGTATACATATAAAATGACAATTTTCGATATATTATTGACACAAGAACGGTTAAAATGACGAATTTTAAATACTGAATTCTTATGTATAGTAATTTTTTACTATTAGTATAGATTACTATTAATAGAGAATTCAGTATTTAAAATTCGAAATGCCCATACATAAAGAAAAAAATATGACTGGAGTTTCCACTTCCTTTTCACCGCTCGAAGGAATTAAGATCTGTTGGTAGCGAAAAGACGTCACCAATTTGCTCGCAAACCATCTCCTGGACTTATAAATTTATCTCGTCCTGAACTTGCCAAACAACTAACGATCTTAAATAAGGTGCTACGTTCAAGTTTCTTGCCCTAGATTCTTCGTGACACTTATTTGTTTAAATACTCATTAACTTGACAAACTTTGCAGTATCTTGACAGAATTACTCCTGTTCTGTCATTGTGTCGCTAAGTTATTTTGTTATAACTTATATATTATGCGGACCAAATAAATACGTCCTTAATGCCGAGTTTTTAAGCCAAATTCCGAAATATGAATGGCTTATAGTGTCAACACGGTTATACATTGTAACGATATATTTGAAGTAAAGTCGGGCGCGGTCAAATTTAGAATAATTTTAGCAAATAATTTTAGCAAATCGGAAGCCGTTAATAACATCAACTCATTTTCATGCACTGCTGGAAAAAGGCCTGTACCATAGCACGTCATTGAATTTGATTTTCAGCTCGTCTTTTCCAGTAACTGTCAACCATTTTTATACATAAAATATGAAGTTTTAATGTAGCATGTATTGATTTTCACTTATAAATGACACCGTAACCCCGCTGAGCGCGCTGGCTGTGTACGCGGCTGAACCGCGATTATGTTGCGGATTGGATCTGCGACGGATTAGCCATTCAAATTGCTATTATCACAATTAATCCCCGGCTTTCGGCTCGTATTTGATTAGGGGCTGTTGTTATCGTCTCATCGTTGTCGCCTTTGTTCCTTAGTTGCGAATGAAACTGGTTTATCATTTTGCATTCGACCTTCTGTCAGTGATTCCACTGTTGTTAGCTCGTGAGAGGGTGGTTGGTCAAGCTCTTTGTCTTAGGTTTTTTAGAAATAAATACATGTATTTAGCTACGAATTTGCTTTATGATCGCCTTCTCACCAGGTGGTCTGATGACCGTAAGAAGATGGCGGCAGGATTCAGGAGACTCAGCACTGCGTATAGTGGTCCTGATTATGCAAGGCCTTTGCCGACAGTTAATTCCCGAGGGATTCGATTCCCAACCGAGACAAATATTTATGATGAATATATGCCTTAATTCTATGTCTCGATGTAAAAAGGTCTAGATACGTACATACAATATTTATACATCCATATGCCTTCGTGTTACAATAATAAATGGCTATTATATCCCAAGATGTTTATTTTTATATATTATTTACACAAATATACAATGACTTTTAGAACACAACTGCTGAATTAGTACAACGGAGATTTTTTATGATCCAAAAATTGATACTCATTTGAATGTACCAATTAATTCCAATGCGAATTTATTAATATTTCAAATTATAAAGCCTCCCGAAGCGCGCGAAGAGCAGTACAGTTGAACGGTGCGAAGTTATTTACATTTCAATTAATAATCCCTTTCGTACGTACTCGTAGCAGTTCCGCGGCGGGGCGGCGCGCAGATCACAAACTTCGTCTGATTGTTGCCTGATAGCGGGCTCACCGCTCTCGTAAGCACTTAACAGCCTTTGAAAATATAACCTTACGTCGGACCTTATGAGCGAGAGGCCGCCATAGTTATTTAGTTTAGTATAATGATTGTAGCATCATTATTACTTGTTTATGATTACATACAATCACAAAATTTGCACATGAAAAAGCATCCTGCATTTTTTATTACATTTAGTACTTAAACAAAATTTTCATCTGTTCACATCATCATATCAACAACCTGAGTCCGTTGCTGGACATAGGTATCATCTAATGGTCCCTTGGTCCCTTTCCTGGTCCCCTTGGTCCCCTCCCTTGGTCCCTTTTATAGAGGGTTTTTGCCCATAATTCAGCTAGCTGATTACGATTTTTCTGCACTCGGTGCACTCTGTCTACCACTTAAACGACGAAATGTGGCGTTATAATAATAGTACGAGAACATTGGCGTATTAAGGAACAGATGTTTGCAACGGATTGTGATTTGTGTCATTCAGTCTGTAATACAATTACGATTTTTCATGAACTGCAAGTGTTTTAATTCTAATGGACTTAGTATAAGAACATCGTGTCTTGTTTATCTTGAATGAAGAGAGTAGCAGACGAGCAGGAGGCATTTATGTGTCTGCAACCATCCATGGACATATATGCATAACTTATCTTGAACATATGTAATTGTAACTGACTTGGCAAACGTAGCGTAGGATGCCCTCCAGGTAAGTGGAGTGACGATATACGCGAAGTGGCTGGCAGTGGTTGTTTGCGAAGAGTTGAAGATCGAGCTCAGTGGCGTGCCATTGGAGAGGCCTATGTCCAGTAGTGAACGGGAGTAGGCTGATAATGATGAATGATGATGATGTAATTGTAATAATCGGACTATTAGTGTCAGTTTAGTGAATAACTGAATGTGAATTAGGGGATTAGTTAGTCCATATTAATAGATAAGATTGTAGAATTAGGATTGTTTATAATATTACTTTAGTGAGTATAATTATATTCAACTTGAAGTTAGCCATAGTCGCACTCTTGAGTTGAGCCAGCACATGATGTGACGTCACTTGACTCTCTCTTTTAAAAAAGTTGGAAATCGGTAAGGGCGTCTATCGATTACACCGGAAGCGGGAAGGGGCGAACTTCATTTGTTATTTGCACCCCTCGCAACTTAATTAGGCAACAAATTGAATTATTAATTGGAAATGTAAATAAATTGGCGCCGCTCCGGCCGGATGTTCCAATATTTGGGCACTTGCACAGCGTCTTCGGTATTTTGATGTTGTCGTTTCGAGTTGTTTGCAGGCGTTCACGTCGCGGCTGACAAGTTTCGCAACTCAAATAGGCTTCGCTATTTAACTTAGGATACGACTAGGATTTCATTTTACATTTATCTTATACACGGCTGACTGTTTGGTCGAGTGGTTGCAAACGCGAATACTGATCGAGATGTTCTGGGTTCGAATCCCAGTGGAAACTCTATAAAAGTTTTATATTTGATTTTTTCTTAGATTTTCTAGTAGAAATTTCTAGTAGTGACTCAGGGCCTGGATGTTTTCCCGGTGTATGGGATTAGGCTCACTACTTGTTCCATTGTGGAACGTAAACGTAACAGATAAAACAGATATACAGTGAGAATGTTGACATACGCGGTTGCCAAGGTAGACAAAAACTCTATACCCTAACCTAACCCTATAACTATCTTGACCGAATAGGTAAGATACTGGCTGATTAAGGAGTGAGAAACCGGCGTGCATGCAGGAAAAAATTACGTGCAACTCCTTATAAGAACTCTGCGTTATAAAAATTAAATATTACTCGCTGTAACAGTAAAAGAAAACAACGCCAGAAAAAATGTCCGTCCTCTAACTGTACCGTTGAGCCCTTCTTATTCTGAGTGGAGACCCGTGCCAAATAGTAGAGCGATAAAAAAGTTGATTATTATGAAATATTTTACTATTATTACTATATCATCACGCCCCGTCTCTTCCAAGGTAGGTAGAGAGCACCGAGTATCAAATATCATTATCGTTACACCTCAGACTTGCTTATTATAAGCATATATTATATGTATTATATAGCATTATACGTTATAAAAAAATTCAAATTGATAAAAAACAATATTAGTTTTATGCTTTTATTATTTGAAAGTTGAAAAGATTGTTGGACAGCGAGTCGGTGATCAACGCGCGGATCCCAACCCCTTTACGACCCCCGCGTGTCGCACAATAACTCACAATCTATGACTTTTATGCGTTTAATAAAACTATTGTTTCACTGCTGTAATAAAAGCGTACCTAAGTAGTATGCCGTAAGGGTGAAAGCAGCGTGAAGAGAGTTATGAATGCAGAAGAAGCATACACGGACTTCGTTGTGCCTACCCTGTATTTACACCGTTACGCTAGCGTGAGCAAATAAGTCGAGTTCAGTATGTATTTAGAAATATATGTATTAAACAATAAAGCAGCTAAAGTACTTGCCACATACACCACTCTCGGCCTAAGCCGCTATCCATCTTCAAGGCCCTTCGCTGAAACAAAGGCATCTGTTAGCGTTAGGGCAGCTCAGCTGACTGATGACGTCAAAAGCCCGGGACGAAGCTAGTGCGTGGACATCAAATACCTAATGTACTCACACAATGAGCAGGCGTACAGAAATAGCCTTTACTGGTCCAGTCCAGTTGTTTGCGAACCTCACTTGAGCCAGGGGTCGTGAGTTCGATTCCCACCTAGAACAAATTTTTTGTGATGTTATCAAACACAATCCATATAAGTGTGCAGTTTATCAGCTATATGGTTGCCACAACACAGGCTCCGCCTATTTTGCAATAAGATGGCCATGTGTGAAGGTTTCCTAAAATATTTATTTATTTATTTATAATTTACTTCAACGTTATAGCGAGTGAAATTTCAATTTATGTTTTTTATAATATAACATTTACAAGAGCTATTCTAGCAGCCAAAAGTTACTTTAAAACGCATTTGTTATTGTTATATACATATGAATATGCACAAGAGATTTATTAAGATCAAATAAAAACAGTTTATTTATGAAATAAGATTCACAAGATGTTATAACGAAAATACAAAAGTGCGCTTATTCTGCCGAAATAGCTCACCGTTGTTAAATAATTTTACCAATTTTATTAATTACGTATCTTAATATAAAATTTCGTAAACGATTTACTAAAGTCGCGGTCTCGGCTAGTTGGAAAATAAATCAATAAAAATAATACCGAGCAGGCACCGTGTTCCCCACACAATTTCCTGTGCCAACCGTATTACACACTCCTGTAGAGATAAATAGTAATTTCTCGGCGGAAATGGAACGGGAATGTTGCCTGTAATAAATGTTTAAAGCGCCAAGACTGGCCCATGCTCTGCCAAGCGGGATGTGAGTTGAGTTGGGTGTTGGTTTTGTTCTGGGAGACACAGATTAAGGGTTGGGGCACGGATGAAGGGTTCTCAGGACAATACTTGTGTAATTAACACGAGTTTTTGGTTTTCACAAAACTATCAAGTTTTTTATATATTTAGCCTAGTAAGTAGTCAGACCGGCCACCTGGAGGTAAGTGGCCACTGTCGCCTGTGGAGATTTGTTTTTAAGTATGGTATATAAATTCTTATTATTAAAATACGAGGAAATTATGCACTTTATTATGTGTAAAATTTATGATATGTAATTTTTTTATTAATGTAATACAAATCTGTAAAACATATAATACTGTAGTATAGTACTGTAATATAGTACTTTAATACAATACTGTAATATCAATTAGACCTGTAGGCTACCTCTTTGTGTAAATACCCCAGGCCTACTCTACATTTGTGTGTTATCTCATGTACCGTTCTACTTGCCATCGGTCGTGGACGCGTGGCTATCCTGAAAATTAAGTTGGGAAGCTTTTTGTCTTCCACACGACAGTTGTAGTAGACAGCTCGTAGACGCCGGACCATTAAAGAAACGAATCTAAAATGGTTTGTCGAACCGAGAGAAGGTACAGTCAGCAAAAATGTTCATCAATTATTTGTTTTGTTTACAGTATGCTATGTTTTTTATGCAGTATTTAACGTACGATGTAATAATAATAATGATGTTTTATTGCCTCACAACAAATAAAATTAAACTTACTGACAAATAACAGATAAGAAACAACATTAAACACCTATATAATTATTATTAATTAGCTTGAATTAAATATAGCTAAAATTTATTGTTGGCGAAGGAAGAGTCAGAAATTGAGGTTTTTGCTAGTACGAGAGACCTTCAGCAGCGCTGTTTTTCAGACTCTGCCTCCCCCTTGGGCGTTGTTTGGGAGTTGTAATGTGCATATCATGTCAATGTCATATCTTGTGAAGAAAACTAATAAACGCAATGAAGTAAATATTTGTAACTGTAAATTATGTACAACATTACAAAATTGCTTACAAGGAAAATACGAAACCTTTAATATTTTGAGGAAAAAAATCCTTTAAAGATTTCACGGGTTTGTTTATTTCACATTATATAGAACATTGTTATTAAATACATATATCTATATATTTAATAACAATTAAGCTAATAAATTCTGTTTTTAAATTATTCACTGAATTAATTTCTGAATTATTACATAAGTATTATCATTATTACTTTGGATTGTACCTCACATTTCTATTTTTATTTTTTTCTTTATGTAAATTTTTTTTTGATAATTTATTGATTGATTGAGACTAATTTTTCATACAATATATTTTTGCATGCTATGTTTGCCTATAGTAGATTGTACATGTAGTCGTATACTACGTGTACTTATTAAATCATATTAAATAAGTTGTCATGTAACAATTGTTGGCGAACTTAATAAAAAAATAAATGTACATACGTGTCCGAGTACAGACAGCAACAATGTGCGCGGGAGCACTCATAATTACTGTCGCCATTCTAAATTTGTCGCTTTAATGTTGCAGTTAATCGTGGATATTATAAAAACCTGTTTGAATTTCAAAGGCCCTGTTATACATAGAACATTCTAGAGTGCCATTCGTTTTTCTCTATTTCATTATACAATTGGGTGAATTAACTTTGCAACTATTGTTATACCTCTTCGAGTCTGTGAGTTCTCTTGCTTTTTGTTTTTTAAAATTTCAATAAATACCACTTTAGAGTTATTGTTACCTACTAATGAGCTAACTAACAAATATACAGATGGACGTTGTACCCGGTCACTATAGAGTTAATTGATATAAACGATCTCGAAACACAGCTTTTCTTTTAAGAACTCTTCTAAACAACTCATAGAGTATTTGTAAATTCTTTCTTAACGTTAAAGACAATTCCCATAGGGCTGAAGCTAGCTGTATTGCCGTATAGAGCAACGGAATCTGCTAGTGATTACCGGCAAATGGGTTGCGAGACGGAATAAATGACGCAATAGGTGCAGTGGATCGCGTGGCGGCGTTACGGGAACAAATGCAAATGGACTGGGAAATAGACGCAACGTTGTATCTTGTCTCGTGCTACTCGGCGTCTGTCCAAGTCATCGGCGTTAGGTCGTGATGGAGATTTATTCTGGATAGAGAAATATCCTGGGAACTCCACGCACCACCACGTTAAGAAAATTCCCGAGGAAATGATTCACATTAGTTCTTTAAATTTATATCAATTTATAACGATGGCGGAATTGCCGGGATTTTATTTTTTTGTGTACATTTTGTATATTCGCCGTTCCGTAAGATCTGTAAATATAATGCATTTTTATTTTCTTCTATGTATTCTTAGCTTTTGCTTTTTATAAATGATATTCCAATGATATAACAAATTATATTGCAGCGATGAGGGAACATTTTGACATGTAAACGATTGAGTATCTCCGATAAAAATGTGTAGGATTCGATATAAACTCAAAACTGTAATTTTGTTATTATAACTTGAAGTTATACATCAGCGGATGAGCCGCTCGAATCTTTATGATCACAGACGTATATACATATAATGATAGACAAAATAAAAAAAAAACTACGGATTTGTTTTTCGTCAGCAATAATGACTACTAGAATGAAATTGTCAAAAACATTTCATATACACATATGGTTCAATTAGAAATTTAATACATACATAAGTAAAACATTGGAGATTCGTTTATACTTCTATTCGACATCTATACTGCACGTAATATCAAAATTTTTGAAAAATCTGTATCTTCGAGAATTATCAAGAAATATCTATTTTTATAATACGATTGTATCATATGTTCATATCGACCATCTTACGTAAAATAGTCAATATAAAAAGTAATGTCAAAAACGCTTCCGTGTCTACATTGCACCGAGCACCGGAGTGGCCAAGTATCCTCCTCCGTGCCATATTGTAGGATGTGCCTTTGTGTCCAGAGATCTTTGAAGACGGTCGGAGTGGAAGGAATCCATTACCGATCAATTTGTATACGTATTTAATGCACTGGCTTATTTGTTCAATCAAATCAAATTCAATGTTCCGGATTACAGGCGTGATGTTATATAAAATATTTTAATACCAATTTCAGTGAATTTATATAATTCATTGAAGTTATAAACAGCAAGTACATTGAATGTAGTTTAGGGCAAAAAGTTATTATATTTATATAAACACATTGATTTTTAACTTAATTTAAAATGATTGATTTATTCATAAATGTATTTTAGATATAGCTACTAGTATGTATACACCTAATATATGCACGGTGATAATAAACTAAACATTTTGTTATTTAATATTACATATTATTTTCAATCATAGTTAATTTAAACCTGCCGAAAAGAAATATAACATGACATCACCCCAGTTTGTACCCTGTATCACACCGCTAAGATGTGAAACACTGCAAATATCTGTTTCCTGATACGTATAACCTAGGATATTTCAAACTAAGAGTGAATTGGCTTTTTTTTTCGCGGCCAAATGCTGGCCTATCATATAATAATAGTAAGTATTTTTCCGACGAAGTACGTAAATAAATCTAATATCCCCCGTTTCACCAGTTACGATAGATGTAGGTTCAATGGAAAAGGGGGTGAGGCTATTAACATACAGCGGTCATAAATCCAAACAGAAAAACAATGTGACTTATTGATAGCATTATTGACACTTTGTAGTTATGTTTACGCAAGTATTGTGTGGCTCACTACCCTTACTAATTATATAATATAATATTCTTTGAAAAAATATATAGTTTATTTTATAAACGAGTATCATCATAATCGGTAAATGAAATAAGAGAGACGAACGTGGTCGGACGACTTTACGAAAACAACCAGAACGGGTAGGAGTTATTTAATTTTTAATCATTTATTCATTTATTTTCATCACGTTTATCCTTACTGGTCAAACCTACTGCGCCAGGGTGGCCTTATAAGGATAGAATTGCACCGCTTATACAACGCTTATGTACCGCTTGTGCACCGCTTATGCACCGCTGTTGCACCTCATATGATGGCTGGGTAGACAGAAGCTTAAACGCTTTCCCCAATGTAACGCTTTCTATAAGCGGTTTTGAAAGGCAGTGACGGGTTTTAGAAACATCTCAATAGACTGTCGCTAATCTTTTTTGATACGACCTTACAAAACGTTCAAGTTGTTCCCGCGTTCGAACGACACATTTGACGGGCTTCCAAATAATATATAAATGTTGGAAGAGGCTTAGACGGACTTTGTGAAAATCTCAAAAGAAAATCCAGGTAAGAAACATTGGTATTTTTATTTTAATTTCAATTGCTCGGGAAATGTTGAGTGAAATTTTATATTAATATTTTTTTTAATAAGTCCTATCCATTCGCTTCGCTGGACATAAGTTAAAATCTTTATTTTTTTTGTATAAAAATTAATTGTATAATTTCTTAAAATATAGGTTCTTTCATATTTATAAAGAGGCCCATTACCAATTAATGTTCACTAAAGTAAGTACATTTTAAGTGAATTACCTCTGAATATCACAAAACATCCGACTAGATCATTGGGTATGAATTAAAATGTTATTAAAAACTAACCAAACGTAAATAATAAATAATAAAAGAAAATCGTAACTAAGATTGATCCACAGGCCTCATTCGATGAGGTTAGCAGAAATCAATTATTAACAAATTAAGTAATACAATAATGGACTATTCAATAAATGGTGTTAAATTCTCATCTACCATTTTAAGTACTAGTGGATACATAGATCGGCGTTAAAGGCGTGTCTGCCAGTCCTGTAACAGCGTCAGATTTGAGATAAATCGCCTGAAACGTCCCCTTCCTTCCGCGTTCTTAACTTGCGCCCATAAAGTAACCCAATGGGGCTTTTATTTAGCACTCTTTGTGAATTATATTAGGGTCAGTCCAAATACGCTTTATGAGGTTGTCAGGGACATGCACAATAATATATATCTATACGGATATGGTGTCTCATTTATAGACTGGAGGTTTGTGAAGAATTGTAGGGTTAACTAGCACTATGTCGTCATTATCCTCATTAACACTTTTGTCCTTCTACCCTTGGATAGTTCTTCGCAAAATAAGAAGAACTAAGATCTTAGTCTGTTAAGCTGCTAGTGAGGGCTGGCAGACTTGCTTGTACATAACTCCAAAGCGTGCAGATTTGTCCACGACGTTTCCTTCTGTGTTACAATAATTTATACTTTGTCTTAACAAGCGCGTTTTTTTTGTAAAGGAATGCGAATGAATGAAATCTAGGACTACCGAAGTGGGAGGCTGAATTCTAACCTACTAGTCTACTAATCTCATTATCATCATCATCATCAGCCTATCTCAGTTCACCGCTGGTCATAC
>DWEC01002564.1:0-11557 GCA_018245735.1 Microceris miodesmiata
GTATCCGAACATGTTTTAAAAACCGTTCTTTCAAATCCACATAATATATATAATATTTTTATAATGTAGTTGCAGTCCTCGCATATCCTGAATATGATTAGTCACATCAATGATTTCAGCCCCTAAAATGTCAATAGCTCATTAAGAGCTACCCTACAACCTCGACCCTCGATGTGAGGGGCAGTAATTATTTTTAATCCCTTAATGGCGTTCCAGATTTCATTACAAGGGCTACACTGATTAAAAGGGTGGGCAGGTTTTGTTACGCTGGAGTGACCTTATTTAATTATATACATATGTGGTACATAAGTTTTATATACATAAATGCATAATAAATAATTTATCGATCAAACTACATTAATAGGCTCACCACCTATTTCATGCGACATAAACGTAAGTGGTGAAACGTGGGAGTGTACTACACGCCCCTGCCTAGCCTTTCGGGGATTACAGGCGCGATGTTACGTTTTAAGTCAAAAATGGCAGCCGGATTCGGGCTTCGGACATCGGCCTCTATAGCACATATTAATCAATACTTACATGCTTTGGAGGACATAACAACAACTGCTCAAAGTTATTTTATAAAAGGCTTTGAAGACATAACCGTCCCACAGCGCGACCGCTAACTCATAATCTCATAGTGTAGCAACATGGATTGTAGTCCAGATTAATGTGTACGATGCTGTTAAACAGCAGTGGGGTGGCAAATAGGGAGATTGGAGCACCCAATATAGGTATAGATGTATTTGCATGTACAATCCTACGAAGACATGTATAAGTAAATGGTAATATTTTCAACTACGCTCATAAACTATTCTTTAATTTAATGACTTTTGTATTCAATTGAATTCATAAAACTAAGCGAGTACACTTCACTACACTTTTACGGTAGCTGTAGATATTTTAAACTTGGAACACACCTACGATTATTATCAATAACGTTAACATTTTTATGTCCACACATTACTGCCTCATTCTTATTTTAAATGTACCAACGCTTCGAAGGAACAAACATCTGATGGTGGTCCCGGGCATATGTAACTAAACATTGCATTAGCCGGCCGCACACTCCAACAACAAAATGCTGCATGTAACAGTGTTTTCAACTCCACTTACGACGTTTTTGGAATTAACGTGGAATCGCTTTAAAGCAATGTGCTTTGTTGGTTGCACAATTCCAAAATGTCGTATGTGTTGGTGTTGTGTGGGGATGTTAGGTCGTTCTTGAAATTTTCGTCCAAGGATGTTTTAAAGCAGTGTGCACAGTCGGCTCGGCAAAGGTGACTCGTATGTAAAAGTAATTAGTGGTTGCTAGGGACCTCCGCTGCGTGGCGCTATCATCACGTGTTTGGAAGTTTCATATTTATTTCACTTAACGCGTGCAATGAGTTGTTTAAAATGTGCATAAATAATTTATGCCTCTATTTTAAAATTAAATTACCTTTCAATATTTTTTTAATGTGGCTTAAATTTATATTAATTATATTTGCATCATATATGGTAGTTTGCCATTTAATGATGCCACACAAGGTTCCTCATTATTCCTTAAGACTGAGCAAATCTGTAAATGGCAATTGCAGCGACAATCAGGATTATAGGGTGATCTTAATATTTGACTGACTAATTGCCTAGTAGGATGCTTCCATCATAAAAAACGTTTTTTTCTGGAATGATTGCTCTGAAATCCTTGCGTATGGATAAAGGACCGTTTCCCAAAAATCCTATCATTTAAAATATAGAAATCTATACAAAATTCGATAATCTCTTAAAGTCAAATAGATAGTTCTAATGTAATGAATATTTTGTATGCTATGGCAATGTATTTTTTCAAGATATTAAAACTCACAATTTTAACAGTGGCGGCATATGACGTCTCATCTATTAGCGGGCTAGCAACAAACTGTGAAGGGACCGCTCCAGCCAATGTTTGCTCTGGTCTCCAAACAGATACACCGAGATACTAATGCGATGGGAGTGAGAGTGATCTGTCCACGGTCAAGAACGTTTTCGCTACGTTTTAGTAGTTTTAAATATGGTACAATTGTAAGTTTTGACTGCGCAACCATTACAACCGATAATATGGCTACCTAAAGTTCATTTGACGTTTGAAACGCCGTTGAATAATTTGGGATATATCTCAGGATGTCAGCTACTATATAAATATGGCAACATTCGAAAGTAATCTAAGTAAATAGCAAAGTATTGAAAATCATAATGGCTTATGGGAGGGAGATAGCCGTAAAATCAAGAAAGATACAGAGACAAATTTTTGAACAGATTACATAAAGAATTTATTCTAAATGACCGTCAATTGTCGATTTAGGGTTATGTTGTCAGTGGATGGGACTGTGATAATATTGACTCGGCGAATACCGGTAGCTTTTACAGTGGCTGGCACTGCGCTAATAGGTATTCGGACGCAGGCCGCCGTCAAACAATGCATTTTCTGGGAGAATAAATAAATTTTGTCGATTTTAATTTGTTGTTTGCGTGAGAAAAGGGAGACAGATCGGGGAGGTCCTTAAAATTTAAGTTAGTCGAGGTACTAACAGTATTAAATAATGAATTTAATTAGAATGAGAACATTAAAAAAACATTTGGGGTTTTGTTACGAATACAGTAATTTTTAATTGACCTAATTAAATTAGATGAATAGATGTTCTGATGTTACATTATAATCATTGAAGTTATGTAAATGTCCACATATTTTAAGTAGATAGTAATTGGCAAATTATGCATATGAATTTAGATGGTTCATGAAAGGAAAAAGAGAGAAAATGATTGAAATTATTGCTTTGAACGAAATAGTTCCAATAAACGAATTAATTATTCTAACGTAACCCTACATTGTTCTACCATTGAACTTGGATTTTTTTTCAGAACAAGAATGAATGATGAATCATGAATTAATCTGTACCAAGTTAGCTAGCGGCTGAATGAGATCTGCGTAGGATCGTGTGCTTTGGTCCACCTTGGGAAAGGCCCATGTATAGCAGTGGAACGGTAAAGGCTGATGTGATAATGATGATGAATTAAGTTACCGCCATGTTAGTAGACTTCACACACCTTAAAGAATACGTAGAATTCTTAGACGTACGGTTTTTTGAAATATTTTAATCGACATACATTTTTGGTAGGTACCTACTCCAACTAGCTGGATGTATGCACTATGAGTCCTAATTATAACAGTATTACTTTAGTAGTAGTCTAAACGGCAAATTAGTTTAAATCTGACTTAAAAAAAAAATGTTAGCCTTGGTTTGTTTTTTTTATCTGTTTAAACAGCTCTGGTTGTAAATGTTAACCCAACCATACAATACATACCTATGCTTAGCCATTGCAAATGAACATAATATCAATCAATTGGCTGTCATCAAAAATGTATTTTTTCTGGCTAAGATTTATTAGGTTTATTTTTAAATCTACATTCAGCTCATAATTATTCTGAAATAATCTTACGCCTTATAGTATTATATCTTAAAGTAAAAATATTAATTTGTACAAATTAATATCGTGCATGTCATAGATTGAAATGTCCATATTTCAATAACGGCTATGATGTTTATATAAACATTTAGATTTACAACATTTATATAAACGTAACCGGTGAAACGTGAGAGTGTCCATATTTCAATTTATTTAAATAACCTAAATGTGTATAAATTCATATCGATGTTAGAAAAAAATCAATAGCACAACACTATAAAAATAAACAATTGTTCCTAACTAGATTGGAACCTGTAACTAATTACTTTAATGGAGAATTTCCTCATTTTTACGACCCATTATATGCTGTTAGCACGTCATTAAGTTTCCAACATTTTCTACTGTCATTCCCATGATGATTTACGTGGATTATATAAACCTCATTTGTAAGTCAAAAGTCACTTAAACCACACTCCAATTTGGACCTTAAATTGAAGGGCATAAATAACTTTTTTAATCGGGCTATTCTAAAGGTTTATCCGTACGATCTTGACCATTGAAATTTTTGGAAAAAATATCTAAGTATTATCCCTTATCGTACAGTAGTTAAGAATCAAATAGTGCCACTTATTTTCATAAAATATGCTGTTTGTTTTGTATACAAAATTTATATGTCGCGATACGATTCTGTTTTGTGCCATAATTTTTATTGTTTCCTACAATTCCTATTAAAATATACATGGTTCGGGAATATATACAAATTAATATTTTTAATACATTTACAAACTTGTTTAAAGAAATGTTAATTTTATACTGATAACATTGATAAATGTTAATTTTAATGAATTGTATTCAGTGATAAATAATTTGTAGAGACAACACATAATTATTAAGAGAATAAACGATTGAGTATTGTATACAATCAATACAAAAATACTACAATACGACATTTGAAAACGACATGTCGTAGCAAATATACAACACATAAATGAACTACGACAAATCAAGGTCGTTTTGTATAAACGATTTTTGTCGGTTGTAAATAAAGAGAAATTGGTTTTCCTACAAATCTTTTGTGCTGTGGCCGCATGATTAATTGTTCTATGCTACAATTTAATTGTAACTATCTTGTTTGTGTGTAAACTTAAGTTATTAAATGGAACAACAATTAATTAACTCCGTACCACTGTTTTGTTCTCGTTACATGAATCAGACCGTGTGAGCTTTCTGCGTTTTATTAAATAAATTAGTATATCTACATGAAATTTAAAGTCTTATTTTATTACAATTTTAACGTAAGTAACATAAAATCATACTTGTAATCTCTGAAGAGGTAGGCAGGGGAGTGTAGGTGTAGTGTGTGTACTCCTACTTTTCACCAGCTATGTTATACCTACGTCCTGTCATGAAATAAGGTCTCACAATAAGCAGCCACACTTGGAACTTCTCGACCAACATAGCAGTCATCAAAATTGAAATTTACCTCAAAATTTTAAATTCGTAATTGTATAGTTGTTGGCGTCTCCAACGGCACGCCACTGAGCTCGATCTTCAGCTCTTCGCCGTTGGAAAGGCCCAGCAGTGGACGGAAATAGGCTTATGATGATGTATAGTTGTAAAGATAATAAAATTAAAAAAAAAAACAACCAACCATATTTTTGTCCAACTATAAGTACACAAACTTGTTTAATACTTCAAAACTTAAATATTATTAAGACATTGACTTTTTATTATGAAAGTAGCTTCAGTAAAGTCAACCGTAGTAACAGAGGCCATAAAACAAAAAAGATCGCAAATGCTATGTGATCTTTATGAGTCACAAGTTAAAGTCGAAAATCGATGAAATCAAAAGTTATGTGAGATCAAAAGTGTAGAAAATCCGAATGATTCACTTTGACGCATAAAAGTTACGAATTAAAAAGGACAACAACGGACAAAGAAGCCATTTTGCATTGTACTGTGACAGTATTCCTTCGATGCCGCTTTGAAGAGTTAATAATCTTTTAGAACCGCCAACATTATATGTTTAATTAAGTGTTGCTAACGCACGGTTCACTGTCGATTATTTTTGTATGATAGAATACACTATTGTTTACACTAATATAAGAAAAATTGACATCATTTGGTAACCAAGTAGAGAATTACTACTAATTAGAAAAATACTACTATTATAAATTACAAGCTAGTATGTCTTATCGGATGTTGATAAACATTTAATAAATATAGTTGTACTGCTAGTTCGACACATATCCAGGCTGCATCTTTCTTTCCATCAGAGGACATTGCAGGCAAACACAAACCTAAATCGAAAAAAAGGCTAGAGAATTGTTGAGAATAGAGACCTCCAGTAGACGAAGCAATGAACGCTAGGAGAGCTGACAACAGACAACCTTTAAATGTCAAACACTGCTGCATTGCAGCAAAAATAACAAGGAAATGTGTGTAAATAAAAGACATTTTGAAAACAAATGTAAAATATACGCATTTTCAATTTCCAGGCAGGTAAGTGTTGAACTTTCAAAAGCTTCTGATTGTAATCGCTATCAAGTGGGGGAAATAGGGGAGGAGCCATTGAAGCATTGGAAAAGCTTTAAGCTCGTTATAATTAGATGAATTCCTTTTTAACGAGATGTGATATTATATACATATGTATGTTTTGTAGGAACGAGGTATCCTATATTATTTTTTTAATAATTTGGTAACACATTAAGATAATGATTTATAAATGCTATGGCTGAATCATTCTTTACTTTTCATATCATAGTGCTATAAACAATTTTTTGAATAAATATGACGGTACTCCAGTGTGGATATATTTGCTTAATAATATTCAAAGGAAAATATAGTAATAGATATGTATATTTTTATACGAATGACAGTTAGTAGTATAAAATACAAGCAACATTTTTCACAATGAGATTAACTAATTGAGACTCTACTTAGCGGGATTTTCTAATGTTTTGTACGGTCTAGTAAACGAAAGTTTTCTAAGGCGTCATCATTATTGCTAATAATGTGATCCAATAAGTGATTTATTAGACGAACGTTTAACGTTATTAAATTATAAACTTCATGTTGTTGTATAGAAAGTACCTACTCGTGCATATAATTGCTCAGCCACTTCTGTACTATATTTGACTCTGTGAAAAAATGCATCAATACTTCTTTGTGCGGTGGGAGTGTAAATTTGGGCCCTCAGTTCAGTGTCGCCGAGTCGTTTTAACACTGTATCGCTAATTGGACACTTAAGGCACGGGAGGGTTAAAACAGTTTTTATCCGGGGGCCTTTCAGACCGGCACGGAGGTGACGACTGATCTCGCCGTCGTTATTATGTTGGTTCAAATTCTTCTTACGATGTCTTCGGTACGGCAAGTTTAACGGAAATCGAAATCAATAAATATTCTTTGTTGTTAAAGAGTCGTTGGACATGATCCCCATAGAAACCCAGCTGACACACATCATTCGGTTTTTTCTTTACTTCTGAATTACCCTACCATTATGTAAATGGTACATTATGTACAACGCTATGTATAAAGCAATACCTTATGAGGCTATGTAAGGTTGCAGTCTCTTCTTAAACTTTGGAGAAAGAGTGACAAACTAGTAATTCAGTGATGGCCTCTTAATTTAGAGATTTGGGTTTAAATTCCATTTGCTGCTTTGACATGCATTTCTTCCCCTCTTTTTTGCCACTGATTATATCATTAATTGTCATCAGCCTGTTTAAGTCTACTGTTGTAAAACTGCCTCCCCTGGAAAGCTTTTGCCTATGATCTTCACGCTGAATATGGCAGTTGGAGATTACAGTGCGTAGCTTTTCGCACCGTCTACCCTGCTGCCGGTCGACGTTCGGGACGTTTAACTTTTCCTAGGCAGGCTGCGACACACTGCGGTCAGTCAGCGTTAGGCCTCTTATGACGGAAGATGTATCTCCGCCATTTCTAGACATTATGTGCTCCTTAAATTAGACTTGAAATAGGTCACCGAAGAAACTTCTGGAATTTAATTTCTTCCATAAGCACCTGTTTTCAGCAATACTGATTGATATAAGACAATTCCAGTATTCATAATTATGGACGGAGTATCCCAATTTCGTATTCAGCACTTGACGTTTACTTGAGATTGCATTCATGTATTTGTATAATACATTGATTAGATAGTTTAAAAACTTGGATCCCACCTTGACAAGTACCAGCTGAGGGCCACAGGAAGTAATTCACAAAACCCAATATAGGGAGGCCTGGAGAGGCCTAGCATGCAGAACGACTTTTGATAGTCATAGCCCTTAGTCATGAGGACACGATGGAGAAGAAAAAGGATTAGATAGGTATCCACTTGGCTTATTTTTAAGACTATGTTAGTCATGGAATCCTAAAAATGTAGAATAGGATCCCTTCATTTTATCGCGGTTTAGTAAAAGGAAAATTATTACACATGTACGTGTACTACACGTACATGTGTAATCTCTCAGTACTCATAGAGTTCTACTTATAAGTAGGTACTGAGAGAAGGAAATCCGCATCTAATGTTTATAAGAACAGTATCTCTGTTAGATGCGCGCACGGCTCTCCAGCGACCTGCCAATTCCGTGAAATAGGATAGAAGAGTTAGAGAAGCAGTAAGCGGTGAGAAAAGTGACATCCTTGTATTTCAATTCCCAGTGGAATGAAGCATCAGAGATACTGCGTTTAAATTCTATGTAATAGGTAATTAATGATAATAAAAAAATGTTGAAAAATGCTGTAAAGTACCTACTTAATTTTAAACTTATTTTAACTTCGGCCGCAACCTGAAAAAACATACATCAGCTAAGCGGGTATACAGTTTAACAGGGATAAACATTAAGAGAACTTTTAATACTAAAATACTTGATTTAACATTGGAATTAAGACCTCTAAATAAAATGACACTGGTGATATTAAATATTTTAGTAACACAATATTTGCTAATAGCACAAATAAACTATGAGCGTATTGCAAATACCCGATAATCTATTTCTTGTTCGCGGTATTGTTATAACTTATTAGAACTTAGGCACCGAATACGTGTTAACGAATATGTCACATTACTTGTGACAATCGCAAACAATACATTGTATAGACGGACAATACCTTTGTTTTGATACTACATTGGAAAATACACTCTGATGTTTTAGAATAAAACTGAGTTTTACTTGCCAATGTTTCATTACCGTGTTTACGTTAGGTGAATGACAGAAAAATTATCGCATGTCTTTTCGTGTGGCGCTAATAAAAAAAATACTCATTACTGCGTACTGACAGTCGTAATTCATGTTTGTTTTTCATTGTCGTTTGTTTGGATTGTTCATTTCTATGGAGTCACGATGCGTGCTCCAGACGTGGCACATTTTGACCAAAATTAGTAGGTACCAATACCGAAATTAGGGTCTTAGGTGATAATGTAATTAGGTGATTATGAGCTGATAGCACTTCAAAACAAGAGTTTATTCCGTTGTTTTTCTTTCGAATTTCGAATTCTTTTTTGTTTTTTTTTTTTTTAAATTGTAATTGTCGGTTGGACTTGTTATTCTTGAAGGCGAGTTAGTTGAGCTCTTTTGGCTATGAAGGATAGCGATTCGATTCCATCAGAAGTGGAGAGTACTTCGCGCTACCAGTCTAACCCAGGACCCATGATGCCATTATAATAAAAGTAATTAGGAACTTTGAACCATATAATGGCAGTCCTTTCTGCACTGATGACCATAATTTTGCAATGGTTTATATGCATCTACATGCTTTATAAGTTAAACGTAACGTCACGGCTGTAATCCCCGAAGGGGTAGGCAGAGGAATGCAGTACACTTTTACGATCTACCATGGAATAGGGATTAGCCTAGCCGATTGCCATTACAAGGGTCCTAAAAGTAGCGATTAATCGGTAATGATAAGCGATTCCTTTGTAAATGATGTATCGTAATCGTACAGGTGAGATATTTTGCACCATATATCACTAGAATGACATTTTGTAAGACCACACTGCGTAGTGTAGAGTCACGCGAGTGTATGACAAAATGCAAGCCTCAAGGCGTTCTATCATTACGCCTTCTCTATTATTATGGTGCCTACTTCCGATACCATTCGCATAAACTCTGCTCTCCTCATAACTATAATTGTATTACAGTCTGTCTGTGTGTATGAATGTTGTTTTATTAAACTACAAACCGGTATAATCAAAATATTCCATTTTGATTATTTCGAGGGATTAAAGATAATAAATATTTTACGTAAAGCACACTATGTGTTCCTTCACTTGTAGAGCAAACGATACATAATTTTAAAACACACATTTATTGTCAAGCGATCCGAGGCAGGGTTTAAACCCAGAGCCCCGAAGTACGCGGATCAATTCTAAACCAATAGGGTATCACTGCCATATATCTTCCATCTATCAGCCTTTAGTTGCCCACCGATATTGTTCACAGGTCTCCCCTAACGGGCACTACTCCTTCCAATCCTGGGCCTTTAAATTCAGCAGCATCCCGCTGCTCCAGATCGTCGGACTACCGGGTAGAGAGCGACCTACGGTCCTAACAATAGTAAAATAAAACATAATCAAATAAACTAATTCGAGGCAAATATTATAAGTGGAGCCAGGAAACACGCGTAGTTTCGTATAAAATTCGTAGCGGCCCGACAGCGCTATGGGCTGTTGACACGCGATACGTGAATTATGGCGGCGGTGGCCGGGACACTCGCAATATCTTCCTCCACTCGTAATGGAGTGGAATTGAAATTCGCCTTAGAAATAATAATGAACGAAGGAGCGTTTACTGTGATATTGTAACGTATATTGCTTGTTAAGTATAATTCTGCACGTGTAGTATCAAAATAAAAGATAATAAACTAGCTCGGCAGGTCTGCAAGGATAGAGATAGTTTTCAGTCCGTGCTCTGTATACCCCCTAAGGGGCCTGGTGTGAAGATGTGAGTATATGTAATTGTAAATGAAAAATAATATTAATGTGCTGTTTGACTTTTCGGGTCGCTGTGTGTTTTGAAGTTATATTGTTTTATATTCAATCAGTTTCTAATCGATTAACAATCAAATGTTAAAAGGTTGCTCATGTATATGGTAATCTAACATCATCATCCATTATTAACGTCCTCTTGGTCACGGGTCTCTAGTTACAGGGTTAGAGCAGAGTGAAGGCATACTCATGTGGTCGATTGCGAATTGATAGAATACAGTCATTTAAAAAAAAGAGGATATTAAAGCGTGAATATTTTACATGGGATGTTTTCCTTCATCGTTATTTTCAGTGACACTTAAGTTTTTACCGTAAAACGTAACATCACGCCTGTAAACCCCGTAAGGGTAGGCGGAGGGGTATAGTATACCCCCACGTATACGTTTAAGTCTTACAATGGAATAGGTGGTGAGCCTATTTCCATACATCGGGCACACATCCAGACTCCGAGTCACTACTAGCAATTCTAAATTAGAATAATGTAATAGTACCTACCCAAATTTAATATCACAAAAATTTTAATTGAAATCTGTCGCATATAGTCATGTGAGTACAATGCAAGTTGGAAGTTTATAACAGCAAGTATGGCAGGAATAGTTTCGGCACGGGTATATAAAAGGCTGCAGGCAGATGCTAGATGCGACAAGCCGAGGACAAGGCGCGATGGCGCTGATTGGGGGAGGCCTATGTCCAGCAGTGGACTGAGATAGGTTGATGATGGTGATGATGAGGTATTATTGTATGAACAGTACTGCATATTTTCAAACAGCTTACTGTATCTACTTGTATCGTAACACAAATATTTAAGTACGGATAGTCTTAGAACAAAATTTGGTCCAATTCACTGTTTATTAAACGAATAACAGGCAAATTAAATTTCTGTTGTATACCAAGCTATGGAGAACTGTACTGGAAGTCGAGGGAGGGGTAGCAACCCTTTCTGTTATAGCGACGTCACCCTCGATTTGCAAAACAAATTAACGCTCCTTGACGACCGACTCGTGGTGCTTATTTTATAAATATAGGTAGTTGTGATTTTTTATTTTTAATCGTAATTTTTTATTCGCCCTATACTTTTACTTTGATTACCTCGTTTGTCGAGTTGCAAAGCGTAACTGCTAATCGAAAGATCTTGGGTTCGAA
>DWEC01002565.1:0-11557 GCA_018245735.1 Microceris miodesmiata
TAAATTTAAAACGCACTTTTGTAAAGAGATGCGCGCCATGGATTTGAACCCAGCCCACCGGAGTGAGAGGCTGAATTAACCACTAGGCTATCACTGCTGTTATATATATATATATATATATATATATATATATATATTCCTAGTCAATATTTTTCACTATGACTGTGTTTACTGGTTATAAATATTTGGTACACCCTTCTCAGCAAAAATAGCCCCCAGGTGTTGTGACACATAGCTAAAGAATCTCTACTACATATGATGATATATCTGTGAAAATCATTATTTAATTAATTTATATATATATGAATACTTACCCTCATATTCAACATCTCCGGTACACCCTCTTTGACCTTAGCATTGGAATCCGCTATTTCTACACCATTGCAGGAGATTGAGGCTCTAATTGTCATAAGTAGCCGAGCTCGTAGGATATTGGCAGATATTTTGTAAATCTGTCCAGGACGGACCATTCGAGATGCCACAATGAAGTATGTGCTGAAAATTTTAATCACATTTTATAATTGAAGTTATATGAAGTTTTGATTAAACAACTACTTGAAGTTTTTGTTAAACCACTACATGAAGTTTTTGGTCCACATAATAAATGTTGCTAAACTAAATAGATTGAAGAGTATGGGAGAAAAAAATTCTTTTGATTCACCTTTCATTTAGTTATAGTGATATAAATGGTAATTAAATAAAACATGAGCTTGTTAACATCATAGCCAGTGGCAATCTTACCTCTGCCAACCCCTATGGGAAGCAAATACATTAAAATAAAATACTCACGCTTCATTAATAATGACACTTTCATGTTCTATTTCCGGATGACGGAATGAAGAACTGTATGATGTGCGACCAGTATCCCAAGTAGGTCTTGGAGTGTTATCGGCTGGGAAGTTCTGGTTATTAGGGTCATTTCCATTATCAAATTGATTGTATCTTTGATCCTGGTTGAACCGATTCTGATTTAAGTCATATTGGTTTAGATCATTTTGATTTCTGTTTGGCAGTCTCCTTTGTGGATCATAAGGATTTTCATATCTAGAATCGGTTGGTGACAGGTAGTCGTTTGTTGGGTTTGGTTGATTGCTGTCAGAGTTATATGTGGGTATTGAGTAATCCTGAGCTATACATACTTGGAACAGCAATGCTATTGAACTTATGTGTAAAGATATGAGATTCATAGTTCAGTCTTTTGTCAACACCCTGTAATAGATAATACTATTAAATTCTGTTTCAAATTGTGCAACATCTTGAGGTTTAGTATGTTTCCAAGTCTAATTCAAAAAACATAAGTAACATGTTTTATTATTTTTTATAAATTACTCTAAACAAACATACAGTAACTTTCTTATGATTTTATACCAATTTATATATAAAGGACAATAGCCTGGCAACCATTAATCTAAGATGTTAATTCTTACACTACAACTGTTAGTTTACAATCACACAAATAAAAACATAACCAATTTCCATTCTAACCTTTACCAAAGCTTTACAAGTCCAATAAACAAAATAAATCTTTGTCACAGTTCATTCAACCAACCATCATAGGATTATCAAACCACAGATTCAGCATATGCATTACACTAGGAACATGCATACAAGTACAATAACGGTTAATGCAATTAGATGCTACCAGATTAAACCAGGCTCAGATATCAGACACCTAGATTGACTGAATGCCAACTATTATGTCATGGGTAATGTAATTGAGTTTCTAATCACAGATGCAGACCAAGTATCGTTAAATAAATCCATAATAAAGCCTACATATACGTAAAAAATCTTTAAACACTTGTTATCACTGTTTCCAGTTTCGAATTTAGAACGTTAGTCAACGTAAACATTCATGCCAGTAAAGGATACAATTTAAGTTTACACTTCAGTTACATATGGCATACTATTCTTATGTACATATAAAGCAGTCCAACTCCCTATTAACCCTATTTTTAATTGAATAAACAGTGCAATTATCTAACCTGGAGTTAACGCCCATGGAAACGCCTGGCTTGTGTTATTTAATGTACAAATCACAATAACATCTATACTAGCACTACGCTGATATGAATATGAATTTAAAATAATCAGAACTTTTAATTTAAACTAAGAAATTCATTGAAAACAACTTTGTTGACTGAAATAAACAAGTATGTTACAGTCTTTTTACTCACTTCATATTAAAAAAAGAATAAAAGTCGCTCGCGCAGTCGCACCACGCCCGGCTAGTTAATAGTGATGTGTCAAACATCGTGATTCACAATTACCGGTAACTAACGGAAACCAAAAGTTATTTTTACAATTACTTTGTTTTTGAGACAATAATCAGTGTTTATCCTTAGTATTTGTCAACTTTTAAAACTATAAAAGCCGTCATTTCCATTTACTCGGAAACATTTATGAATCGGTTACCTTTTGCTCGATTGATGTTTCATTTGCTAATTATTTCAAATAATAGAGGAAATAATTTACTCAAACTTCTGTATCTGTACAAAAATGTACCTTGTATGATTATACATCACTGACTGAAATGAAAACAAAATTTCACTAGCAATAATGTTATTGAAGGAAAACAGGATGTGGAAACGTGCACACCATAAGTTTTTTAGTGTATATGAATCCGACACTACGAACTCGTGTTTGACCATCGTGGTTAATGGCACGTGATGGATTATATCCTTAACTCTTCTTAATCCTAGAGGAATACTTATACCTATCCATGGGAAATGTAAAGGATTAACGATGACGGTAAAGGTGATTGATTGGCCAACGTAAGTTTTTTAAACCAAATCTTTGGTTAACATTACTTCTTTTAGATATATTATGAAGAAAATGCGTTTCAAGTTGAAAGTTTAAGTAAAAGACAGAACATGTTTAAAATACTAAAAAAAGACCCAGTTCCATGTTTAGGATATAAAATATAATGGAACCGAAGGAAATGATTGACACAGTCTCTTTGTGGTCTCATTCAACAGTATTAAATATCGTAATGGGTCTTAATAATGATAATCGTCAAAACTTTGAATTAGTCGACAATTTATGTTTTTTTTTGTACAGCAATATTATACATTAGATATGTACCGGATTAACTCACATAGGTATTATGTTTTTTCGATACAGTCCGACTAGTTTCGGACTAATACGAGGTCTTTCTTTATGAGCTCTCTCCGACAATATCTCCGATGCGACTTCTTCAATAATTGTCCCTCATAGGCGCAATTAAAGTTTCAATTAAACCAAAGTTAGGTACTTAGAATAGAATGATGTAATTTTAAATCGAATATATTATACTCGTACCAATGAAATGAATAAATAAAACGGTAAGTACCACCTTCAATTTTTGCATGCGGAATCACCACCACTCCACATATTTTACTTTCAAGCTGCTTGAGTAGATCCAGTTTGAGAGATACAATAATCAAAGATATCAAACATTAATTTATATCTCGGGCATACAAAAACTGTTGTAGGCAATGACATTAAGGCTTTAATCAATTTAAGGTTTATTATATAACATTACTTATGGATTAGAATGAATACCAAACAATAGGTGTATCGCACGTTATAAAGAATATAGTTATTAGAATTTAATTGAATGGTTAGAAATCGGGCAGGTTGCAAATCATCTGTAAAGTTTATGCAATGTCGGGCGCGGTCGGCATACTATGACTACACGTTTCGTATTTTACTTTAAACAGTAGATCCCTGTTGTTATCGTTAGATAACTGTTGTACAATGTATGGCGTCCAGGCATGTACAAAATAGCCAATCGATCAAAATAGCCAAGACAGGACAGGACCGTCGTTCGTACGCCGCGGCGGATATTTCGCCGCATGGATACGAGATTACGGGACCCAACGTTCCCCTTCTTACCCGGGCTGTCTCGGAGCCCTCGGGGGGTCAACTGCCCCCCGGTGATTTCACCCCGTCGTTAGACGGTGTTGTTGTCTATTGGTCGTCTAAAATTTTTGATCCACTTTTTCTTCCCCCGTTTAAATCTTGCATTCCAACATTATATCAGTCCTTTAAATTTTCGTTTTGGGCCCATTTATTTTGATACTACTTAAATACATAGATTATTTGGAATAATTTGCCATCTTCTGTAACTCCTGAGATGACGCAAGTATTACTTGATTATTAATCATTGTAAAGAAGACATATGACAAATAAATCATTCATTCTCAATCCACACTCAATTTTATAGATGACACACATTCGCCTGTAAACGGATTGAACAGTCCTGGCAACGCTATACAACCTTATCTAACACCTTTTTCAATGTCCAGCGATTCTGCGGAGGCACCGATTACCTGTACGGGCAGCCGATACGATAACGCATTTTTTTTATGTGGAGTACATGGAAAAAAATTGCCTTCCCGTATCAGCTTAGTATTCAACTATACTTGTAGGTTCAATGTTGTCCACTTCGCATTGTCATACGCCTTTTCTAACTTCTAATTTTTACATGTGTACTTTATTAACTCGACTTCCTTAGTTAGTCGAGTGGTTGCAAGCGCGATAGCCGATCGGGAGGTCCTGGGTTCAAATTCCTGGTCGGGTAGTAGGTATTGGATTTTTCTAATTTAGAATTTTTAGTAATGACTCGCGAGTCTGGATCTGTGCCCGGTGTATGGCAATAGGCTCACCACCTATTCCATGTGACGTAAACGTAGCTGGTGATACGTGGGAGTGTACTACACTCCTCTGCCTACCCCTTCGGGATTACAGCCGTGATGTTACGTTTGTACTTTATTTAACATAATTTTACAACACAAATAAAAGTTATGTTTATCATATAAAATATTCCTGTCTGGTGGGAATCGAACCCATAACACCTGGCTTAACGGTCAGAACTCAGAAACCATTGCAAGGACTAGTCAATAATAAAGTTAAGAAATGTTTCGGTAATTGATTATGTGAGCAGAAGACCGCGTTACCAACTGCAATGCTTGCGTTCTTGACGTACAATTTTCATGCTTCCTTCGATACTTACGACGGCATCTCTAGTTCGGTAATGGAAGGCAATAATCGAAATTTTTAAAATTCATATAGTTTTTCACATGTATATCTGTTCATTCTTGTGTTATAATATGGGTGCGAATTACTACTGAAAGTGCTAAGATTAGGGCTGAAGTAGCATCATCTCGTTTGAAAAATGAAATCAAAAACACTAAATAAGCGGATAGTTATCTTTCTCATAAATCACTTGATTTCATCATATTGGGATTTAGCGCGCTTTAAACGTGTCTTTGTTCTATATTCGACAAACTAAGAATTTTTCAATTCGACATGTTATATGGACTATGAATCTTGTAATTTCAAAAAGGAATACAGTACCTATAGAAATATTAATAACGGATCATTGACTAAGATAATTTATAAAAGCGTGATAATAAAAGGAAATGATTTTATATAGTTTCCAAATGAGTTGGCTAATGAGATATAACTTCTGGGAAGGCCTGCCTAATTAATATGATTTATCCTCAATTTACAACACCGTTAAAATAATCTTTTTTTCAGAGTTTGGGTATGATTGAAGGATAGGTTTTTGCCCTCTTGTTCTGTCAGATTAATTAAATAATAAAAATAAATCAGCTACTGCATTATTTCTTGGGAGATTACTGTTGCTGTGTCCATGACTGTGGTAAAAATAAATGTGTGAACAAATAATAAGGGTGTGACGGAAACTTTGAAAAATAAGGCAAGATTTTATTATCTCCCACTGCAAGTTATTACAATCAAGTGTATTTGTACATAGGCACATACAGGGATAACAAAATAAAAAATATTCTGATTGATGAAAATCTAATTAACCACTGAATTCTCCACAAGTTAGCAGGATCTCATAAACAAAGGATTGATAATTAATTAAAAAAAATCACAAATGTAACAGGATATAACTTGTCAGACCGCAGAACGATCGATAAGAGCGACATATACTGTACTGAGACGAACAAGAGAGTCCATTGGGGGACGGGGAGCTCCGGGGCCTCCACTCCTCACCTCATTGAAAAATCATCGTACGCCAGCATCCAATTTATCTTTTGACAAATAAATCTGTACAAAATATATTAAATATATACTCTGTAATGCTAAAAACTGTAACGCTACCTCATCAATAGTTCAATCACGATTATTATTAAATGATTTAAAAACACAACTGTTCACGTGCAAGAACAAACATTAACCTATCGGCATCGCGAGCGCAGCCGCAGCCCGCGCGGCGGAGACTATATACAAGTCATCTTTGTAAAAATCATACTCCTCAGTCTCTCACGAGAATACCGCTGCTGCATCTGTCTCATAATTCCGTTGCATTAATTTCATACAGTCTGTGGTCTTACGATCTAGTGTCGCGTATCGCGTCCTTTGCTTATAGTCCGTGCGTGGCTTCATAATATACATAAGTTTATTTGTTTAACATGTTGCATGTTGGGCGGGGGGAGGGCGTGTGTTAGTTCCGCTCCGACTCGTCGCAGTCGCGCGAGATGTGGCCTGGCTTGCCGCACAGGTAGCACGTCTTAGTGCCGTCGGGGCAGTTGCGGGAGATGTGGCCAGCCTTGTTGCAGTTGTAGCAGGTCTGACTGGAGTTGTCGCGCCCGCCCTCCGGACAGTTCCGCGCGATGTGCCCCGTCTTGTTGCAGCTGTAGCAGGACGGCTCGTCGGGGTTCTGCGCGCACTCGCGCGCTATGTGCCCCGTGCCGTTACACCTGTACATGCAACACGACACACTTATTAATTATACGAAGCTGTGCAACACTTATATGTATAGGCTATATTCTGTGTGTCTGTTTAGTTCCATTGTTCTCTAAGTTAATATATTACCTCACAACGATACTAAACTGGAATAAGGTCAATTGAACACAAGCTTTTCACGTGAGAAACCTTTCAAGTTATAAAATGATTATATATCTGTGTGAAAAAACTCTACGTGTACATGTTGTAACGTCGAACATGGTGGATAGCATAGTATTTCAAATTATTACTATTATCATCTAAGACAAAAACAGTTTATAAAGTAAAGTTTCCGTGCCGCTCACGCCGACCTAACCCCACATCACCTCATCATCAATCATTTATACTTATGGAGATACATACATTACAACTAAACACATCACAACTACACCACAACGTCACCACTATGGTTTAACAGCCAGCAACGGCACCATACGGGGCGACTTCACCGTCCCCAGAACGACATTATAGTCGATGAAATATAGTCATAAAATTCCATACGTTTTGCTCTCCTGTTCTGTCATGACAGATAACGGTAATACAGTGATGCGTTCTTGCCGTACAACGATAAATAATAAAAGCGCCCAATAGTTTGTGAACAAGATTGGACACGTGGAAGGTCATATCGGTACGTTTGGATACGCCGCGGCCGAGGTCAAGGTGACGCCGCTCAGGGGTGTGTACGGTTCAAGTCACGTGGCCAAATAATTATTAAATTTTCTTCGTACTTCATTATGATATATTATATCCGTAATCATACTTGACATTGAGATAAACGCGATTAAATCAGAGATTCTGTTGGATTTAATGCAATCTTGTCAGAGCAAGAGCGAAATATTAATAAAGAATAAATTACATGATAGTATTGATTCTCAGCACATTATCAGTTCGCTAGTGTAATGTAACGCTTCGTTGGATGAACTGATTTAAATCTCCTTACGCCTTCAATCTGTTTGTGCATGACTAGTGTCTATAATCCTTTAAATGGGCAATCGCACGATACTAGAAGTGTATTTTACACCAATTTCTATTACATAAAAAATATCTTTGTTGCCACACAACATAAAAATAATAAGCAACAAGGGATAACACGTTACACATGGACAACAACTAACTGTTAGCAAAGTCCTGTGTCACACGCTAGGGCTTTTAATTAAGCATTCTAGGAGATAGTGGTCTCAACTGGGCGACAGTACGGTCATTTAATAAGTAAAATTTTTGGGCCAATAATTACATCAAAGGACGCTCAAATGCATATGTTGAGTCTATATTAGCCACACATCATATGATATAGGAGTTCGTTCATGTCCACTATGTCGTATAGTGAACATAACAGGACAATGGAAGCGTATTGGCTAGACCTGACGCGTGATCTCATTCTGGGCTGATTTTAAATCACTCTTGAGCGTAGATAGAGTAGGGCGAACTTAGGATTTAAGAATACTTCATATGGTAAATTATATTTTATTAAACTGTTATTATTTCGTAATTACGCCATGTCAGGCAGAGAGCACAGAGTACAAAGCCCTTAAAGATTTGGCATTCATCACTTTTTAATACACGCACGAAGGTTTTATGACCTTATAATTCACCATTCAGTCAGTGTCTGGCTCATTTGGTCGAGATTAGGGATGTTCCGATACAAGTAAATACAAGTACTCGACTTGGGATCGGAAGTACTCGTATTTGTATCGATTGGAAGTGTGACGAAGTGTGTTTATATTTGTTAAACTTTGCATTATCTTGAAAATGTAACCCAGACGGAGAATGGGAAGACGTGAAAGTATTTTTTCTTAGTTCCTGAAATAAATATTCTCCTACATAATTATGTAACGGAAAAAAAAGTCGCGAAGAAGTATCTATGTATCGATATGAGTAAATATCGATACTTTAAGAGTATTCAAATGAGTAGTATCGAATGGCGATTTGAGTAGTACTCATATGAGTAGGTATCGATACTTTGACGGTATCTTAACATCCCTATGCATAATTAGAAGACATAGTGACAACCCTACACCACGACTGCTCAAACCACAAATTAAAGTACTGTGACATACGGACGTGTGAAATATATTTGTGGTTTTTGCGGCCTCGGCGCTCATTAGATTGTTACTTTACATAATTGTGTTCACATTACGACTGTCACACGACGCACTGCATAATATATAATATGTATAATGGTACGCACAGACGAAGCTATAATATATTATAATACAAAAAGAGTTATTACAATATAATCGTTGACTGCTGCGTTTGTCGAGTGGTTACAAAGCCGACTACCGATTCCGAGGTTTTGGGTTCAATTGCCGGGTCGATTGCTATTTGATATCGTAAAAATTCTATTAATGGTAGGGAGTCCAAAATTGTTTCTGGTGATAATAATAGGGTCACCACCTATTAACATAGTGGGATTTAAACGTAACTGGTGAAACATGAGAGCGTATACACTGCTCTGCCTATCTCTGAGGTGTGATTTTACGTATTACAATATATGTATTCGAATATATATTCTATAGTAACGCTCGAGGGACTACACACGTAGCTATAATATATATCTGTCGTCAAAATATGTGAACAGATACAACAAGACATTATTGTTGAGATAATGACCATCAAGATACATATTATAACATAGTTACCGTCTGGGGCAGTTTGCTATAATTAATATATCACAGTATATTAACCTAACATCACACCCATAATTCCCGAAGGGGTTGACAAAAGAGTACACTACACTGCCACGCTTCACCAGTCGCTTTTACGTCCCACATAGAGTAAAAGATGAGCCTATTGCCATACACCGGGCAAAGATCCAGACTCCGAGACACTACTAGAAATTACACAGTACTAAATATCACTATATATTATAGCTTTGTGTGTGACAACCTTATAGCTAATCAAACACACGCCTCCACAACGACGTAGGTAATTGTTTTACTGATTGTTGAACCGATTATTAGAAACTCATTGTGGACTCGTAACGCATAGATCGGCATTACGTCAAAGCCTGTATGATATAAGCTAATGAAATATCACTGATGAATTTATTCATTTAATCATTTATATATACATAAATAAACTAATAAAAAATAGATCAATCATTGTTATTAAACCCAATGTTTTTTTTTTATTTTTCTCCCTGTTCACAGACAAGGTTAATGTATAGTTCATTTTGTCCGTGGTCTAATACAGCTTGTTCGAGAAAGACTTCTGTTTCATTCTAGAATACATTAGAGACTTCATCACCGTCGTTATTCCCTTTTATATCTTTAATGTTTTTCTGCCAATCCCATTAGTGGACTGAAAGGAAATGCTACTAGTGTTATGTTATGCTACCTTTTATATTCTAATCACGACATCGTGCAGTAAAGAATAAATAAATAAATTAATGTTATATCATCAAGTCACGATGTTCCTTATGGGCTAGGCAGTGCGTCGAGTTCCATAATTATATCTCTACCCTAGACCTGACAACGTGCTTGTATTTATCATTTTCTAATAACAGTAATTGATCTCAGACCAAGTCGCTACAGCATGGTCTTACTTTTAATTGGCATTACATAAATACTAATCTCTTTAAGGAAAATCATTAATAATAATATTGTACACTTCCTAGAATTCGTGATATTAATCGTATCACTTAGGCTTATTATATTCTTAATGTACTGACACAAATTCTAATTAAATATTATCATATATATTTTACGGCACTTATACAATATACGTCTATCAATAACCCGAGCGTTAGATCAATGAGTTATATCGAGAGTCGTACAGTATGTGCATAAAAATTTTATTTCTCTTATACATATTAGGACCCTTGTACAACAGCCGTCTAACAATAACTGACGTGTTAGATCAATGAGTTATATCGAGCGTCATACAGTAGAGTACCCATGTGCACAAAAAATTAATTTGTCATATGCATATTGGGACACTTGTACAACAGCTGTCTAACACCAACTTGCATGTTACACCAATGAGTTATATCGAGCGTCATATAGTAGGTGTACTATGTGCACAAAAATTAGAAGTGTACACTTCTGGTTTCGCAAATCATAAATATGTATGCCGTAACACGCTTCGTGCCGCGTATAACATCACCGATAATAAAGTAGTGAGTACTGTGCGAAAAAAAGTAGTTATTTCGCAAGTGTACAGACAAAACACTACGCTACAAGTCGATCATTTTTTTACTCAATTGTTAGTTGTAATCAATAGTTCGTGGGCTATGTGTGCGTTTTTTTAATAAAAAAATAAATACGGGTGCGAAAAATGTAATATGCCTCTCTCTATTAATAACAAAAAAGCAACTTAAACAATAAAAGACAATGACTATATAGATATATATAAACTGTGAATGAGAGAGTGAATGTGAGAGTGAATGAATAAAGTATGATGATGAGTGAGTGAATGAATGAATGAGATTATAACAACGTTTGTAACATGTCATTAATCAATTTAACGAGCGTGTAGTGCGTATGTAACAATAGTTAAATAAAACGGCGACCTATAAAAGAATTTTAGTAGAATTCTATGATATAATTACGAGTCATTCGGTTGGTGTGGTATATAAGTATGATAAATACAATGTAGGTATATTGTAGTCTGCGTAAGCTAATCCCGCGACTTCGTCTGCGTTGTTTATGATATTAATAATACATTGAATCGAATAAAAAATTGAATCGAAATTTACCCATTAGTTTCTCTTCTATTACAATATTTATATATCGGAGACAGTTATTAATGCGGATCAAAACGGAACGAAGTACGACTTAGAGTAGATGGCGCCACCGTCGCCATCTTGACAACGTCGTGC
>DWEC01002566.1:0-11557 GCA_018245735.1 Microceris miodesmiata
CGCCCCCCGCGCCCGCCCCGCCGCGTACTCGCCGCGCACTCGCCGCGCACTCGCCGGCGCGTGGCATGTGCATAGGCTTCTCATTTGAAGACTGAAATGTTGCGGCTCAAAATGTTCTTGCGCTTCATTAGAATCGAACGGGGCTGGTTATTGAGAAGTTTTATAATCGGTTAGTTAGTGATCCGGTCGATGAAGGAGTCTCGATGCGGTGACGCGACACGATCGAAAACCCGCACCCGCGGACCTGTCGCAGTCGGCGACGTTCAGTCGTAATTTATTAATATTAAACGCTGAATAACTGTCACGAGGTCGTCGATCCGAGACGACATCACCATGCTTCATTCATATTTGCCAAAGTTAATACTAACCTCACTATTTATACCTACTGTATGTTCTTCGATGACTAAATTAGGTGTGAGACTCGCAGCGAGCGCGTACGCGTGCAATGTTGAGGATACCTTATTTAGAATTGATGACATGTAACATTTACTTCTAGCGTGGACGGGACCGGGGGCCCGCCCGGGCGCTCCGCCGGTCCCATCTCTTCAACAAACGTTTAAGAAAGTAAAATTTTTAGTCACTAGTGGGTAACTTTTGAATGTGATTCAATCTTATCTTTATTTTTCTATATCGAGTGACATCTTTTTTAACTTGTTTCTTTCGTTACGTTCCGACTTATTTTTTGTAATGCATTTACTGGAAGCGATGTATGTAACCAACGATATAATTAAACATATTTTCTCTTTTTTGTATCTCGTCTGCACTGGTATTTTTTATTGAATTTACTATAAATGTACTTTTAAGTGTATAATTTTAAATAATTACTGAAAATGATTATATTCTAATTTTTATGTTCAAATAATCATGTTTGTTTTATTTCTCCCTACCCTTCCCACATGTTTATATTCTGTAACAAAACAAATTATGCACATAGTATTGTCAAACAAACAGGTTGGGCGAATTTATTTCTCATAAATACTTCAATTTATTGAGAAAGCTACACACACACTATTACCAAAAACCTTAAAATTTTGTCTTACACTTTAAAATTGCACACATACTAATTTAATAAATAAAAAATGATCATTCATGTACGAGAGCTATATTTAAAATAAAATTTATACTTTTTGTATTTACGAGTATGATCTCTCACGACCTGGAAATCTTTAAAGAACGACTCCTTCAGCATTATGAATGAAAGCGGCTATATACCTAAAATCGCAAACTATTAACATTTGACTAAAAGTAAACCGCTGTACTCTTGATTACATTAATACAAGAATTATGCAAAAATAACCTAAATTGTATAGCGAGGGATATGATATATACAATTTCGTTAGAACATCTATCGTAATCATTATTGTTGTCACTTCTTGTTCCATTATATTACACTCCTTTCTAGAAAAGGCTAGAATTAGGTACAAATAATTAAAACTAGATTCTAAGAAAACGCTCCTATATTAGTTAAAACGGAGCACTATTTTAATAATTATATATTCATGTACTTATAAATGACTTAGCAACTAATCTAACTTCAAACCGACATATCATAAACTATCATAACAACGTTAGGTTTCCGTTGACATAAACTTAATACTCTTAATAGATCAACAACCATAAAATTCGCGAAACATCTCGCGCCTTTTTAAAATAGAATTTGTATTTTCATGCATTACACCAACGCATTTTGGTCAAATACATTATAACGTTTTTTACCATTGTCGTATTATTGTTAAGCTGTTGCATAAATTTTATCGCGGGCTTTGAGTGCGGCGACCAAATCAAGAAATTCCGTAACGAAAATAAAAACCTAACACCCCCCACTCCGTCTACCATGTATAGTTTTGGCAATTAACGAGTGCGGCCGGTCTTTGGCTGTGTTTAGACGTGTATATGTACGGTGTGATAGTGTGCGTGCTTGGATGGAGCAGTCAGTCGCGAGCACGCGCCCGCTCAGGTCACTTGTGCTTATAGCTCGGCCGAGCGTTCGTTTAACGTGTATGTATATGGTACGACTGTACGAAGCTCGCAAGGATCGAGACGAGCTGCTCCGAAATCAGGCGAATATGTAAGCAGCTGTTTGTGAGAAGATATCAAGTCTCAAACTTATGTTTCCTGAATAGCGTACATAATATATTGTAAGATAATAAGAATATTTTAAACGATCGTAACTTCTCATTTATTCAATAAAAGACATTGTCTTGTTGAAAATTGCTTTCTTATCGGTCACCACGCTCAAAAAGTGTAACTTGAATTAATATCAAAGAAAAAAAAACTTGAATTAATATCGAAAGAAGGAATAATTAAAATTGCCTATGTTGTTAAAAAAGCTATGCAATAGCTTTACCGCGGCAGTTCCCGAGTGTCGCACGTTTTGATTTTTCTTTGGACTTCAGCAATTTGTCATGGCAAAAGCAGAACAGAAATTTATTATTAAAAATCGCATGCATTTTCTTGGTAATTTTTAATTATTTGCAAGCTACCTATTATTTGCAAGCTAATTATTTGCAAGCTACCTAGCAAGCTATAATGTCTAGGTTTGAGGCTAACAAGTAATTATCTAAGTTTGGGTCAAACTACCGATTTTTAAAATAATTTATAAGTCAAGTTTAGATGAATAAGGGCAATGGAACTAAATCGTAAAAACATAACAATCGAATAATTCGATTACATTTTGAAATCCTTTCTTAATCGATGAATAGTGGTTGGTAACAGAAATTAATCAAATTAATATTTTTGTAGTAGGCGGATAACAAAATTAATTTATACCTCAGTATTCAAATCAATTTTAATTATGTCCGGAAGACTAAAATATTTGAGTTTTTTTATTGTTTGTTGCGACATTGTTAACAATAATTAATAGTCCTTACAGTACGACGCTTTTAGTGTTTATGGTTAACCTTATCGAAGTTTATCAAACAAAATATGAAAAACGTTATTGACGTAATGGCTTTACAAACCACCCGACGGGAAAAACGCCTACCAGACTATAGAAGTGCTCCGGGACACAGTTTAGCTACTAATTTTATATTTGAATGTGGAATAAAGCTTGGTCTCCAACCGGCTACCGTTGCTACAGCTGCAATATTTTATCATAAATTCTTTAAAGAGGCTGACAGAAACGACTATGATTGTTACGTGATCTGCACAGCGTGTCTTTGCGCCGCGGGGAAGTCGAGAGACGAGCCGGTAAGGCTACGAGACGCGGTCAATGTCGCCTACAATTCAATCAACCGCGGCGCCGGGCCTTTGGAGTTTGGAGATGAATACTGGTCGTGGAGAGGTGTGGTGGCTCAGGCGGAACTACTAGTGTTGCGACTCTTGGGCTTCAACTTGGAAACCCCGTCACCCCATAGATATTTGCTGCATTACCTTCGTTCACTGCAAGAATGGTTTCCTGCAAATCAGTGGCGTTCGGCGCCGATAGCTCGTACTGCTATGGCCTTTCTGCAAGATTTCCATCACTCTCCCACAATATTAGATTATAGAGCACCCCACATAGCTGTGGCGGCCTTGACGCTAGCGTTAAATGTATTGGGCGTGTCTGTTCCTCTGGCTTCCACTTTAGAAGATGAAGCTTGGTACTCTGTAAGTAACAGTTTATTGTTATATGAGTGTGTAGTGTGAATAGAGCACATAATTAACAGATAGCTTTGTGAGTATTTCACTGCCTCTATGTGTTTAACCAACCACACATTGGTCTCTAAGGTGGAGGTGAATAGTTCTGAGAATTGACATGGTTGTTGTGTACATCATTACTAGTAACCAAGCTATTCAAATTAAAACATTAATATAATTGTATTTGATAATCATTACTGCACAGTAGAAAGTGAAGTAGGGGTGGTACTGGTTTGAGATAATTGGGTAAACCGTAAATACATCTTTTACAATGTTATATGTAGTCACTTATTATTAAATGCAGTTTTGAGTCTCATATATATTATATATTCATATATATGTATATGAGACCCAATGTTCATATATATTATATGTTTTTAGTTTAGAGCATTAACAATCTATAGGTGGCTATGCTACAATGCTATTTGAGTAGGCTTTGAATATGTCATGGTGTTTGATTCATGCCGTGTGTACTGACTTTATTATATGGTGTAGAGGTTATCTATTCACTTTACCCAGTTGGACAATTGGATGTAGATTATCAAAAAGTAACTAACCCGCAATATGACTGAAAATGAGTTAAGTATACCAAACTACTATTGATTAGCAAAAACAATCCAAGTAAAATACGAATAAGTATTTTTGACTTTAAAATGACACTGGGTACCAACCCACATAATGGCGAATTCCTATTTTAATTCCGTAAAAATGATCCAATCTCCTTGTATCATATTGTAAAACACACATTTAGCTACATATCTCAAGAAATTAAAACTAAACTCAATAAAACTTATTTGTAGGAAAAAAATAAACATTTACAGAAAAATATTTCTATAAGAAACAATAAACGCAAAGAAGTCAAACAAAACAAATGAGCAAACAGGTTAAACTTCAATCTTCAATAACTCAAAAGTAACATTTAGTGGGTTGAATTCATCCATATAAAGCACAACTATGACACAGATCAGCCTAATGCTTTATGTTGTAACATTAAAGAAGCATTAAGTTCTAATATGCCTATTCACATTCACTGGATTTGAGAAAACATAGAATTTATGCCTAATTCCATTCTATTCAATCTTGTACATCATAAAAAGGCAATGAATTAATTAATTCATTTCTTAATCGAGCTTGAACATAAATAGATTTCACTGGATGGTGTAACTTAACAATTCAGTCACATGGGCCTTTATATGTTTTGCTTGTAGTCTTGTGTTATTTTGTGATTGACAACCTTTATTCAATCCCGAAACATTTAGCATATTTTATATTACCTATTTAAAATCCACTTTTCTAAGAGAAATGCATGTTTGCATGCATTTCATGCAGAAATGCATGCATGTTTAAACATGTTTGTTAATTTTAAATTTAAACTGGCAAATAGACAAATGGGCTCATCTGACGATAAGTTGTCACCATCCTCTATGGATATGTGTGACATATCAAGAGTTGCTGTGTTGTGTCGCCGGAATAATTGTTCCTTTTCCATCAATACCAGTCTTGCAGTTAATTTAGAAATAAATGGCTTTTAAATTCAAATTTTTCATTTGTAGACTTGACTGCCTCATTGGTCGAGTGGTTGCAACCGTGACTGCCGATCGGAAGGTCCTGGGTTGGGTCCTATTGGATTTTTCTAATTTAGAATGTCTGATAGTGACTCTGTCTGTGTCTGGATGTGTGGCCGCTGTATGGCAATAGGCTCACCACATTTCCATTGCGGGACTTAAATATAACTGGTGAAATGTGGGGGTGTACTAAGGGGTAGGTAGAGGAGTGCCTCCATCTACCCCTTCAGGGATTACAGGCATGATGTTACGTTTTTATGTTACGTAGATATAATGTATTATTAATAGATTGGTATTTAATTGATGCACCTGCAAAAATAATTTGATAATAAAATTATTGTGTATCAACAGGTATTTACCAAAGATCTACAAAAGGAGAAGAACTGGGAAATAATGGAGAAAATAATGCAAGTATACAGCAGGGAACCTGAACCAATATAGCCTAAAGTTTCATACTGCCCACTTCTAACAATTAATAAAGATAATAATGGTTTAATGGAATTCTTTTATTTTGGTTTTCACATCTGTTTATGATTTTTATGCAAAATTATACTTTCCTTCATTGGAAGTTACATACTTTTCATAGATTTTATTGCTTAGAACTAAACAATTGCCAGCAGTAGAAAAGAAAACCTAATCCAGTCTCCTTTCTTAAATATGATGTTGACCTTTGTGCATAAATATGACATCTCTATTTTCTATGCCTTTAGGCATCAATGAAAAGTCGAAATTTTATTTTACAAATGTCAATTCATTACAGTTTATGAATGGAGATGTCTCTTACAAATATACCTAGCGATTTTAAATTAATTTGTCTAAAGCAGATTTAATTTACTTTTGGTACTATACAAATATGAGAATATTTAATCAACCATTATGCATATCAAAATTGTTTAACAATTTCAACTTACATAGGCATTATATAAAAATAATTCATCATTATTATTAGACTGTCTGAGTTAACTGGTGAACATAGACCACACCTTATGGTAGGTACACAATTAGGTAAAAATAGTTATGTACATTATTTATAAAATTATTTCAATTGGTAGTGTCATTGTAGGTATCATTTAAGGGTTATAAATAAAAAACACTGGTTAGATCTACAAACAAATATAATTCAGTTTTCTAACATTTTACGATACATAATTTTTATAAATGTACAGGATAAGCTCATGATGCGGGTAAAGCGGTACTAGTTTAGAACTGGCTACCGGATGTCCAATGTAGTGCAATGTTCGTCTCGACGGAGCCGGCGGCACCGCGCTGATATGCTTTACACATCATGGAAACGGGAACGACAACTTACATCTAATGTGAACGTGAAGACATGTAGAATGTTCAATTTCAATGTGCTGTCGGGTTACAAATCTACTTTAGACACCAATGACTAGTAATTTATAAAAAGTACGCTACATTTAAGCGTATAGAGTTCAAACCGCTCAACGTAATACCCAGAAAACATAATGTTCAAATATAAGAAATTGGGCGCCAAACGCATAGAACTCCTGTGCGTTCCATTGGAAGACAACAGAAATATAAGTCCTTTAATATTCTCTGTATACAATACATCATTTGTGCTACTAACGATAAATAGGAATTGCAGTTTTTACTTAGTGTAGTATTCAATAAAACCAAATATACACACAACTAGAATTTAGTTTTCTTATGTTACTGATGCGATAGGATAGGACACGTTTAATGACCATTCCCAATAACCAATCCACCGATAAATTCAATGCACAAGAGGTACAATTATATATTTTTAGTTGTGTTTCACAATTCTTATAATTTCTTTGTGTTCTGAATATTACTTTTCAATAATGGAATACATAGAAGGGCTAGCCTACCGTAACTATTTTTAACACTGGATAAGACTATTTAATACCAATGCTTATATTTGAGACGATGGCTATAGCTAGGCTAGAAACTTACAAGCCACCTGCAACGGCTGACTCAATGGAGTGAAAACATTGGGAACAGTCATAAAACATCAGTATAATGAGAAATATCTTAATTCTATTCTTTTAATTATATCTATAAATAAATTCACACTGACGAAATTTAACACGATATCCATGTAAATGACAGCAATAAATTATTGCACAATACTATATAAACATCTACGGGGTGTGACACAGCGAGGACACACAGACATGTCAAATGGGGCAGACACGAGACGCAGCTCACCTGTACGAGTAACAAACATAATGTTATATATGGGAGTATCCAACACTATATATGTAATATGTATCATAGAAGGGAAAACCATTCGCACACCACATAATCAGACAACATCATCAGATAAAATTAAATCTTTGATAATCTGAATTAATATATGTATTCTATTTATATTTATATGAATAAATCTGTCATCAAAAAGGAAACTTTAAATTTCAGTCAATCTACATGTTGTACAATCACAGGTTTGTATACCATATTTGCCTTCAGATTATTAGGAATTGTTTGATTTTATTGTAGTTATTCTTCTGTTTTGAATGCACATCCTAATCAAGATTACTACTGTAATGGAAAATTTCAATCTGTACATAACCAAATTTTAATCTATAGTCAAATATGGCACACGTTGAAACGCGCGAGGAAATATTGCAATAAACATACCGATAAGTGTTTTTTAATGCACAAGACACACGTCATACTACGTCACACAATTTCACATATAAAAGGCAATACCAGTAAGTTAACACGATTTTAACATTAATATTGTGTTAGTGTGAAAAAAATTGTAACAGTTTACAGATGGATGTTGTTGTATGAAATAGGCACTTGAAGTGAGAATTTCAACCATGTAAATATTATTAGTACATGAAAAAAAGACTATATACTAATAAAAATAAAGCTCTTTTAAAACATTTAGATTATCAGCAACACGGGAATGTATTAATACAACACAATACTGTCTCATATACTGGGTAACAATTTACAAGCAGCGAAGCTTCGAGCACAAGGTACCATTACATCAATACAAACATGTTGATCTAAAGACAGTTAACTTTCGTGTGGAAATTGAGAGCAGCTTAAGTATAAACATACAATGATAATAGTCATATTAATTATCATATTAGTAATATTAAATTTATTACTATTATTTCAATGAATAAAACAATTCTATGGCAACTGAAATAATTTGTACATTCTTTGCACATGGCGTCAAGAAATCAACAACACACCTCACCCCTCAGGATCTGACTATACTCGATTAAAATTTCCTAATCTACTAATATTTAAATTACAATAAGAAGTGACATAAACTAACTACTACATAGTAAATATAGACTTAAATATTTAGTGCTACACATGTTCAGAATGTAATTGTCTACTTTGGCTGGATTCACAAATTAATGACGTCGATTTAATAATGTACATAATACTGGAAACTTTAACCTGAGGGTAGCTCGTGCGGGCCCGCGAGGGCGTTACGCAACACGAAATTAATAATCTTTTGTACTCCGGCTGAAAAATTGTGTTCTCTACACAAACGTTACGACGAAAACACTCTTCAGATCTATCATGTAAAATTGTTAAGAGCAAACAAACAATAGGAACTCTCTACAACAAAAAAAGCTCTAAACACAAAACAAAAAATAAAAAAAATAACGCAATAACAATCCTTTTCCTACATAAATGTGAAACTTTCATATAAAAATAATAGATTTGAAACCATAATAATTGTACAGAGAAACAACAGTTTCCTGGCTCGGGGCAGGTGTACCCCTCGACCTCTCAACAACAATTATTGAACATGCCCCAGTGACACTTTGTACATTCAAATGTCCTGTAATTACACCATGTAACTATCATAATTTGGCATTCAATATCTGCACGCTGTTCTATTACCATCGCCATATACACAAATATATCAATAATAATACACATTGACCTCTAAAATATTAAAATAAATAAATAAAATTAGTAAGTGAAAAGATTTAATCTAATCACAAATAAAGTTAATCTAATGTATTTTACCTAGACAAGGTAAACTCATTTTGTATCCGTTTAAAAAGCCTGCATCAGTGAAAATAACCTATGTTAATAGAAACATGATAGTAGCAGTTGAGAATATTCTAATATAAGAAATGGGAAGTGCCACATAGTATTGCATTGTCAGCCTTTCTACCTTTATGATATAATTTTAAGGACTAAATGCCTTTTTTTTCGCTAATGTTCCTCCCAACACCAGGTATATCATATCAATCCTAAAGACCGGGCACTGGATGCAGTGAGTAACTTATTCGATTTACTGTTTGAGCAATGGACTGTTGATGTCGACTAAGTCATCCTTACGTCCAGGCTTACGGACAACGTAGCTCGTATTGGCTAGAATTACAAATATTCCAAATTTTGCACATTGGTCGATACCGTTAAATATTTTTTTGTCGACATCCATACGAGGGCACGCCAGTTGTTAGGGCCAAGTTTATAATATTCATGTCTGTTGACTATCACAGGCCGACAGTGTTACGAAGTCCGCATATGGCACGGGTGCCGTCCCGCGACACTACGCGTAGTGTTTAATATTTACATAGCTACTAAGGCATCTCTCTATCTAAAATAAGCGTATTATTGTTCCAATGCAATATTATTGGGCACTTGGATCTGTCAAACGATGAATCCCCTTCCATTCATCACGTAACCTGCTTAAAGAGTGGACGATATTGTATGCAGATAAAATACATCTTTGGAAGTCTATAGCTATATGGCTGGTCCAGTATATTAAAATTAATGACCATTGATTAACTAAATTAGTAGTTTTAATATGTTTTTAAAATAAGCTGGCCAGCAATCATTTGAAAGGTAGATATGTTATAGCTAAATGTTTGAATGAAATGTTACATTATACCACATAGAATTTCATCACTACTGGAATATCATATTTGGTGATTAATCAAAACACTTATTAAATGTCACACAAAATATTAAGATAGCATTTGAACACAGGGTAAAAAGTGTTCAGGTTAGTAAGCCGCTAGAATATCCATTAGTGTTGCCAGCTGGTCAATCTGTGAGCTGACACGAGCGAAAATTAGATTTATAACATTTGTCTTATTATGAACAGATTTTTGTATAAATAACATATAACTTTAATTGAGTGTATTTAAAGTTGTAATTATTGACTGTTTAGGACAAAAAAAACTAAACAAGAACAATAGCGGCAATGCCTTAGGTGCAAATTGATTTTCACTCATAGCCAAGCTCTCAGAGGAGATAGTTGACATCAAAGGGGTAAGGGTGTAAGGAGAGGGTGTAGGATTACGGCGGTCGGAAGGGGCGCGAGGGGGCGCGGGGGGCGCGGCGCTCATCGCACGTCGGTGAGGTTGCTCTTGTCGCCGAACAGCTTCACCAGCTGCTCCTCGTAGTCGTCGATGTTGCGCTTCATGATCTCCATGCACGGGCCCAGCAGCCGCTCGAATGTCTCCACGTCGAGGACTGTAACGTTAAGGTTTCCGTATAAAATTTAGTTTTAAAACGCTGACGCAAGTAACAGGTTCCTATGCTCACGGTTACATAGGGATAGTGATTCCTGATGTTTACCAGTAGTTTTTCATTGTTTTATTCCAGTTGGAAATACCTTTATATGTATATAAATTAGGCATAACCATTGGAGGCTCTAGTGAACACAATTTAAAAATACTGCTATGTCACTTTTTATTTCCTCAGAGAAATTTATCAATCAATCAAATACTACTTAAAACACTACCACAATATGAACAGGGCCGATACATTTAAATATATCAACATTAATTTTGCCGTAAACATGGTCGGGCAGTCGTGAACAAAGTGCGAGTGTAAACGCTTAGCGTTGTTGCCACACTTTACAGAAAGGAAATGGTGCACAATGAAGTGTAACACTCACATGCCACCTTGGTGGGCCCGACGGCGTACGCGGAGGCGGCGCGCGGCTTGTGCGTCACGAGAGCCAGCTCCCCGAAGTAGCCGCCCTTGCCTGTACACAAACTCATACGTTAGTGTTATAGACCACAGTTTTAACATACCATACATATTCTTACATACCATGCGGGATCTTAAACTATATGCAAGTGATTTTTTTCTCTTTTTTTGTGTGTTATTATTAGATCTGAACTGATATTGTTAAATTTGATAGCCAGTATTTTTTTCTCTTATTGTGAATAAAATTTATTATTATTATTTTGTAATAAAAAAAAACATCTGAAATAAATATCGATAGTGTCTAATGAGAACAGTCTTTGTTTATGTTAAAATAATATTTTAACTTTTTTAATAATTGTAATTAAGATTGTTCTTAAATTGAACGTGTCCATATAATTTGTTTCGTATGAGTCACAGCTTGTTTAAGGTGAATTGGACATATTTGGTAGATTTCAATGATACTT